>JBBBDQ010003213.1:0-33371 GCA_037127315.1 Ascarosepion bandense | reverse complement strand
CGCATTTAGTGTATTTTCATGCATATCAAGATTAATGCTGATTCTTATGTAAATTGATGTGTAGAATCATATGGTCTCATTTAAAATTGATTCTGAGCAATATAAATGAGTGTAATGAAAGCCGGAAAATTGCGCATTTAGTGTATTTTCATACATATCAAGATTAATGCTGATTCTTATGTAAATTGATATGTAGAATCATATGGTTTCAATTAAAATTGACTCCGAGCGACATAAATGAGAGTACTGAAAGCCCGAAAATTGCGCATTTAGTGTATTTTCATGCATATCAAGATTAATGCTGATTCTTATGTAAATTGATGTGTAGAATCATATGGTCTCATTTAAAATTGATTCTGATCAATATAAATGAGTGTACTGAAAGCCCGAAAATTGCGCATTTAGTGTATTTTCATGCATATCAAGATTAATGCTGATTCTTATGTAAATTGATGTGTAGAATCATACGGTCTCATTTAAAATTGATTCTGAGCAATATAAATGAGTGTACTGAAAACCCGAAAATTGCGCATTTAGTGTATTTTCATATATATCAAGATTAATGCTGATTCTTATGTAAATTGATGTGTAGAATCATATGGTTTCATTTAAAATTGATTCTGATCAATATAAATGAGTGTACTGAAAGCCCGAAAATTGCGCATTTAGTGTATTGTCAGGCATATCAAGATTAATGCTGATTCTTATGTAAATTGATGTGTAGAATCATATGGTTACATTTAAAATTGATTCTGAGCAATATAAATGAGTGTACTGAAAACCGGAAAATTGCGCATTTATTGTATTTTCATGCATATCAAGATTAATGTTGATTCTTATGTAAATTGATGTGTAGAATCATATGGTTTCATTTCATTGATTCTGATCAATATAAATGAGTGTACTGAAAGACCGAAAACTGCGCATTTAGTATATTTTCATGCATATCAAGATTAATGCTGATTCTTATGTAAATTGATGTGTAGAATCATACGGTCTCATTTAAAATTGATTCTGAGCAATATAAATGAGTGTACTGAAAGCCGAAAATTGCGCATTTCGTGTATTTTCATGTATATCAAGATTAATGCTGATTCTTATGTAAATTGATGTGTAGAATCATATGGTTTCTTTTAAATTGATTCTGATCAATATAAATGAGTGTACTGAAAGCCCGAAAATTGCGCATTTAGTGTATTTTCATGCATATCAAGATTAATGCTGATTCATATGTAAATTGATGTGTAGAATCATATGGTCTCATTTAAAATTGATTCTGAGCAATATAAATGAGTGTAATGAAAGCCGGAAAATTGCGCATTTAGTGTATTTTCATACATATCAAGATTAATGCTGATTCTTATGTAAATTGATATGTAGAATCATATGGTTTCATTTAAAATTGACTCCGAGCGACATAAATGAGTGTACTGAAAGCCCGAAAATTGCGCATTTAGTGTATTTTCATGCATATCAAGATTAATGCTGATTCTTATGTAAATTGATGTGTAGAATCATATGGTCTCATTTGAAATTAATTCTGCTCAATATAAATGAGTGTACTGAAAGTCAAAAACTGCGCATTCAGTGTATTTTCATGCATATCAAGATTAATGCTGATTCTTTTGTAAATTGATGTGTAGAATCATGTGGTTTCATTTAAAATTGATTCTGAGCAATATAAATGCGTGTACTGAAAGCCCGAAAATTGCGCGTTTAGTGTATTTTCATACATATCAAGATTAATGAAGATTCTTTGTAAATTGATGTATAGAATCATATGGTTTCATTTAAAATTGATTCTGAGCAATATAAATGAGTGGACTGAAAGTCCGAAAATTGCGCATTTAGTGTATTTTCATGCATATCAAGATTAATGCTGATTCTTATGTAAATTGATGTGTAGAATCATATGGTCTCATTTAAAATTGATTCAAAGCAATATAAATGAGTGTACTGAGAGCCCGAAAATTGCTCATTTATTGTATTTTCATGCATATCAAGATTAATGCTGATTCTTGTGTAAATTGATGTGTAGAATCATATGGTCTCATTTGAAATTAATTCTGATCAATATAAATGTGTTTACTGAGAAACCAAATACCGAGCATTTAGTGTATTTTCATGCCTATCAAGATTAATGCTGATTCTTATGTAAATTGATGTGTATAATCATACGGTCTAATTTAAAATTGATTCTGAGCAATATAAATGAGTGTACTGAAAACCCGAAAATTGCGCATTTAGTGTATTTTCATGCATATCAAGATTAATGCTGATTCTTATGTAAATTGATGTGTAGAATCATATGGTCTCATTTAAAATTGATTCTGATCAATATAAATGAGTGTACTGAAAGACCAAAAACTGCGCATTTAGTGTATTTTCATGCATATCAAGTTTATTGCTGATTCTTATGTAAATTGATGTGTAGAATCATACGGTTTCATTTAAAATTGATTCTGAGCAATATAAATGTGTGTACTGAAAGCCCGAATATTGCGCATTTAGTGTATTTTCATGCATATCAAGATTAATGCTGATTCTTATGTAAATTGATGTGTAGAATCATATGGTGTCATTTAAAATTGGTACTGAGCAATATAAATGAGTGTACTGAAAGCCCGAAAAGTGCGCATTTAGTGAATAGAATTAGAATATACACTAACTGCGCCATATTTGGTCTTTCAGTACACTCATTTATATTGCTCGGAATCAATTTTAAATGAGACCATATGATTCTACACCACAATTTACATAAGAATCAGCATTAATCTTGATATGCATGAAAATACACTAAATGCGCAATTTTCGGGCTTTCAGTACACTCATATATATGGCTTAGAATCAATTTTAAATGAGACCACATGATTCTACACATCAATTTACATAAGAATCAGCATTAATCGTGATATGCATGAAAATACACAAAATGGGCAATTTTCGGGATTTTCAGTACACTCATTTATATTGCTCAGAACCAATTTTAAATGAGGCCGTATGATTCTACACATCAGTTTACATAAGAATCAGCATTAATCTTGATATGCATGAAAATACACTAAATGCGCAGTTTTTGGACTTTCAGTACACTCATTTATATTGATCAGAATCAATTTTAAATGAAACCATATGATTCTACACATCAATTTACATAAGAATCAGCATTAATCTTGATATGCATGAAAATACACTACATGCGCAATTTTCGGACATTCAGTACACTCCTTTATATTGCTCAGAATCAATTTTAAATTGAAACCATATGATTCTACACATCAATTTCCAAAAGAATCTTCATTAATCTTGATATGTATGAAAATACACAAAATGCGCAATTTTCGGGCTTTCAGTACACGCATTTATATTGCTCAGAATCAATTTTAAATGAGACCACATGATTCTACACATCAATTTACATAAGAATCAGCATTAATCTTGATATGCATGAAAATACACTAAATGCGCAGTTTTTGGTATTTCAGTACACTCATTTATATTGATCAGAATCAATTTTAGATGGGACCATATGATTCTACACATCAATTTACATAAGAATCAGCATTAATCTTGATATGCATGAAAATACACTAAATGCGCAATTTTCGGGCTTACAGTAGCCTCATTTATATTGATCAGAACCAATTTTGAATGAGACCGTATGATTCTACACATCAATTTACATAAGAATCAGCATTAATCTTGATATGCATGAAAATACAATAAATGCGCACTTTTCGGGCTTTCAGTACACTCATTTGTATTGCTCAGAATCTATTTTAAATGAGACCGTATGATTCTACACATCAATTTACATAAGTATCAGCATTAATCTTGATATGCATGAAAATACACTAAATGCGCAATTTTCGGGCTTTCAGTACTCTCATTTATATTGATCAGAATCAATTTTAAATGAGACCATATGAATCTACACATCAATTTACATAAGAATCAGCATTAATCTTGATATGCATCAAAATACACCTAATGCGCAATGTTCCAGCTTTCAGTACACTCATTTATATTGCTCAGAATCAATTTTAAATGAGACCGTATGATTCTACACATCAATTTACATAAGAATCAGCATTAATCTTGATATGCATGAAAATACACTAAATGCGCAGTTTTTGGTATTTCAGTACACTCATTTATATTGATCAGAATCAATTTTAGATGAGACCATATGAATCTACACATCAATTTACATAAGAATCAGCATTAATCTTGATATGCATCAAAATACACCTAATGCGCAATATTCCAGCTTTCAGTACACTCATTTATATTGCTCAGAATCAATTTTAAATGAGACCGTATGATTCTACACATCAATTTACATAAGAATCAGCATTAATCTTGATATGCATGAAAATACACTAAACGCGCAATTTTCGGGCTTTCAGTACACTCATTTATATTGATCAGAATCAATTTTAAATGAAACCATATGATTCTACACATCAATTTACATAAGAATCAGCATTAATCTTGATATGCATGAAAATACACTACATGCGCAATTTTCGGACATTCAGTACACTCCTTTATATTGCTCAGAATCAATTTTAAATGAAACCATATGATTCTACACATCAATTTCCAAAAGAATCTTCATTAATCTTGATATGTATGAAAATACACAAAATGCGCAATTTTCGGGCTTTCAGTACACGCATTTATATTGCTCAGAATCAATTTTAAATGAGACCACATGATTCTACACATCAATTTACATAAGAATCAGCATTAATCTTGATATGCATGAAAATACACTAAATGCGCAGTTTTTGGTATTTCAGTACACTCATTTATATTGATCAGAATCAATTTTAGATTTGGGAAACCATATGATTCTACACATCAATTTACATAAGAATCAGCATTAATCTTGATATGCATGAAAATACACTAAATGCGCAATTTTCGGGCTTACAGTAGCCTCATTTATATTGATCAGAACCAATTTTGAATGAGACCGTATGATTCTACACATCAATTTACATAAGAATCAGCATTAATCTTGATATGCATGAAAATACAATAAATGCGCACTTTTCGGGCTTTCAGTACACTCATTTGTATTGCTCAGAATCTATTTTAAATGAGACCGTATGATTCTACACATCAATTTACATAAGTATCAGCATTAATCTTGATATGCATGAAAATACACTAAATGCGCAATTTTCGGGCTTTCAGTACTCTCATTTATATTGATCAGAATCAATTTTAAATGAGACCATATGAATCTACACATCAATTTACATAAGAATCAGCATTAATCTTGATATGCATCAAAATACACCTAATGCGCAATATTCCAGCTTTCAGTACACTCATTTATATTGCTCAGAATCAATTTTAAATGAGACCGTATGATTCTACACATCAATTTACATAAGAATCAGCATTAATCTTGATATGCATGAAAATACACTAAATGCGCAGTTTTTGGTATTTCAGTACACTCATTTATATTGATCAGAATCAATTTTAGATGAGACCATATGAATCTACACATCAATTTACATAAGAATCAGCATTAATCTTGATATGCATCAAAATACACCTAATGCGCAATATTCCAGCTTTCGGTACACTCATTTATATTGCTCAGAATCAATTTTAAATGAGACCGTATGATTCTACACATCAATTTACATAAGAATCAGCATTAATCTTGATATGCATGAAAATACACTAAATGCGCAATTTTCGGGCTTTCAGTACACTCATTTATATTGATCAGAATCAATTTTAAATGAAACCATATGATTCTACACATCAATTTACATAAGAATCAGCATTAATCTTGATATGCATGAAAATACACTAAATGCGCAATTTTCCGGCTTTCAGTACACACATTTCTATTGCTCAGAATCAATTTTAAATGAGACCATATGATTCTACACATCAATTTACAAAAGAATCAGCATTAATCTTGATATGCATGAAAATACAATAAATGCGCAATTTTCCGGTTTTCAGTACACTCATTTATATTGCTCAGAATCAATTTGAAAAGTAACCATATGATTCTACACATCAATTTACATAAGAATCAGCATTAATCTTGATATGCATGAAAATACACTAAATGCGCAATTTTCGGGCTTTCAGTACACTCATTTATATTTCTCAGAATCAATTTTAAATGAGACCGTATGATTCTACACTTTAATTTACATAAGAATCAGCATTAATCTTGATATGCATGAAAATACACTAAATGCGCAATTTTCAGGCTAACAGTACACTCATTTATATTGCTCAGGATCAAGTTTAAATGAGACCGTATGATTCTACACTTTAATTTACATAAGAATCAGCATTAATCTTGATATGCATGAAAATACACTAAATGCGCAATTTTCGGGCTTACAGTACACTCATTTATATTGCTCAGAATCAATTTTAAATAAGACCATATGATTCTACACATCAATTTACCTAAGAATCAGCATTAATCTTGATATGCATGAAAATACACTAAATGCGCAATGTTCGGGCTTACAGTACACTTATTTATATTGCTCAGAATCAATTTTAAATGAGACCATATGATTCTACACATCAATTTACATAAGAATCAGCATTAATCTTGATATGCATGTAAATATACACAATGCGCAATTTTCGGGCTTTCAGTCCACTCATTTATATTGCTCAGGATCAATTTGAAATGAGACCATATGATTTCTACATCAATTTAAATAAGAATCAGCATTAATCTTGATATGCGTAATACACTAAATGTGCAATTTCGGTATTACACTCATTTATATTGCTCAGAATCAATTTTAAATGATATTATATGATTCTACACATCAATTTACATAAGAATCAGCATTAATCTTGATATGCATGAAAATACATTAAATGCACCAATTTTTCTCGCATTCATTTATATTGCTCCGAATCAATTTTCGTAGGCCATATGATTCTACACATCAATTTACATAAGAATCAGCATTAATCTTGATATGCGTAGTACACTTAATGCGCAATATTCCAGCTTTCAGTACACTCATTTATATTGCTCAGAATCAATTTTAAATGAGACCGTATGATTCTACACATCAATTTACATATGAATCAGCATTAATCTTGATATGCATGAAAATACACTAAATGCTCAATTTTCGGGCTTACAGTACACTCATTTATATAGGATTAGAATCAATTTTGAATGAGATCATATGATTCTACACATCAATTTACATAAGAATCAGCATTAATCTTGATATGCATGAAAATACACTAAATGTGCAATTTTCCGGCTTTCAGTACACTCATTTATATTGTTCAGAATCAATTTTAATTTAAACCATATGATTCTACACACCAATTTACATAAGAATCAGCATTAATCTTGATATGCAAGAAAATACACTAAATGCGCAATTTTCGGGCTTCAAGTACACTCATTTATATTGCTCAGAATCAATTTTAAATGAGACCGTATATTTCTACACAATAATTTACATAAGAATCAGCATTAATCTTGATATGCATGAATATACACTAAATGCGCAGTTTTTGGTCTTTCAGTACACTCATTTATATTGATTAGAATCAATTTCAAATGAGACCATATGATTCTACCCATCAATTTACATAAGAATCAGAATTAATCTTGATATGCATGAAAATACACTAAATGCGCAATTTTCGGTCTTTCAGTACAGTCATTTCTATTGCTCAGAATCAATTTTAAATGAGACCATGTGATTCTACACATCAATTTACATAAGAATTTGCATTAATCCTGATATGCATGAAAATACACTAAATGCGCAATTTTCGGGCTTTCAGTACTCTCATTTATATTGCTCAGAACCAATTTTAAATGAGACCATATGATTCTACACATCAATTTACATAAGAATCAGCATTAATCTTGATATGCATGAAAATACATTAATGCGCAATTTTCGGGCTTACAGTACACTCATTTATATTGCTCAGAATCAATTTTAATTGAAACCATATGTTTCTACACACCAATTTACATAAGAATCAGCATTAATCTTGATATGCAAGAAAATACACTAAATGCGCAATTTTCGGGCTTTCAGTACACTCATTTATATTGCTCAGAATCAATTTTAAATGAGACCGTATGATTCTACACATCAATTTACATAAGAATCAGCATTAATCTTGATATGCATGAAAATACACTAAATGCTCAATTTACGGGCTTACAGTACTCTCATTTATATAGGATCAGAATCAATTTTAAATGAGATCATATGATTCTACACATCAATTTAAATAAGAGTCAGCATTAATCTTGATATGCATGAAAATACACTTAATGCGCAATATTCCAACTTTCAGTACACTCATTTATATTGCTCAGAATCAATTTTAAATGAGACCGTATGATTCTACACATCAATTCACATAAGAATCAGCATTAATCTTGATATGCATGAAAATACACTAAATGCGCAATATTCGGGCTTTAAGTACACTCATTTATATTGCTCAGAATCAATTTTAAATGAGACCGTATGTTTCTACACATTAATTTACATAAGAATCAGCATTAATCTTGATATGCATGAAAATACACAAAATGCGCAGATTTGGTCTTTCAGTACACTCATTTATATTGATCAGAATCAATTTTAAAAGAGACCATATGATTCTACACATCAATTTACATAAGAATCAGCATTAATCTTGATATGCATGAAAATACACTAAATGCGCAATTTTCGGGCTTTCAGTACACTCATTTATATTGCTCAGAATCAATTTTAATTGAAACCATATGATTCTACACATCAATTTACATAAGAATCATCATTAATCTTGATATGCATGAAAATACACTTAATGCGCAATATTCCAGCTTTCAGTACACTCATTTATATTGCTCAGTATCAATTTTAAATGAGACCGTATGTTTCTACACATCAATTTACATATGAATCAGCATTAATCTTGATATGCATGAAAATACACTAAATGCGCACTTTTTGGTCTTTCAGTACACTCATTTATATTGATCAGAATCAATATTAAATGATACCATATGATTCTACACATCAATTTACATAAGAATCAGCATTAATCTTGATATGCATGAAAATACACTAAATGCGCAATTTTCAGACATTCAGTACAGTCATTTCTATTGCTCAGAATCAATTTTAAATGAGACCATATGATTCTACACATCAATTTACATAAGAATCAGCATTAATCTTGATATGCATGAAAATACACTAAATGCGCAATTTTCGGGCTTTCAGTACACTCATTTATATTGCTCAGAATCAATTTCAATTGAAACCATATGATTCTACACATGAATTTACATAAGAATCAGCATTAATCTTGATATGCATGAAAATACACTAAATGCGCAATATTCGGGCTTTCAGTACACTCATTTATATTGCTCAGAATCAATTTTAAATGAGACCGTATGATTCTACACATCAATTTAAATAAGAATCAGCATTAATCTTGATATGCATGAAAATACACTAAATGCGTAGTGTTTGGTCTTTCAGTACAGTCATTTATATTGCTCAGAATCAATTTTAAAAGAAACCATGATTCTACACACCAATTTACATAAGAATCAGCATTAATCTTGATATGCAAGAAAATACACTAAATGCGCAATTTTCGGGCTTTCAGTACACTCATTTATATTGCTCAGAATCAGTTTTAAATGAGACCGTATGATTCTACACATCAATTTACATAAGAATCAGCATTAATCTTGATATGCATGAAAATACACTAAATGCTCAATTTTCGGGCTTACAGTACACTCATTTATATAGGATCAGAATCAATTTTAAATGAGATCATATGATTCTACACATCAATTTAAATAAGAATCAGCATTAATCTTGATATGCATGAAAATACACTTAATGCGCAATATTCCAACTTTCAGTACACTCATTTATATTGCTCAGAATCAATTTTAAATGAGACCGTATGATTCTACACATCAATTTACATAAGAATCAGCATTAATCTTGATATGCATGAAAATACACTAAATGCGCAGTTTTTGGTCTTTCATTACACTCATTTATATTGATCAGAATCAATTTTAAATGAGACCGTATGTTTCTACACATTAATTTACATAAGAATCAGCATTAATCTTGATATGCATGAAAATACACTAAATGCGCAATTTTGGTCTTTCAGTACACTCATTTATATTGATCAGAATCAATTTTAAAAGAGACCATATGATTCTACACATCAATTTACATAAGAATCAGCATTAAACTTGATATGCATGAAAATACATTAATGCGCAATTTTCGGTCTTTCAGTACAGTCATTTCTATTGCTCAGAATCAATTTTAAATGAGACCATATGATTCTACACATCAATTTACATAAGAATCAGCATTAATCTTGATATGCATGAAAATACACTAAATGCGCAATTTTCCGGCTTTCAGTACACTCATTTATATTGCTCAGAATCAATTTTACATGAGACCGTATGATTCTACACGTCAATTTACATAAGAATCAGCATTAATCTTGATATGCATGAAAATACACTAAATGCTCAATTTTCGGGCTTACAGTACACTCATTTATATTGATCAGAATCAGTTTCAAATGAGATCATATGATTCTACACATCAATTTACATAAGAATCAGCATTAATCTTGATATGCATGAAAATACACTTAATGCGCAATATTCCAGCTTTCAGTACACTCATTTATATTGCTCAGAATCAATTTTAAATGAGACCGTATGATTCTACACATCAATTTACATAAGAATCAGAATTAATCTTGATATGCATGAAAATACACTAAATGCGCAATTTTCGGGCTTTACGTACACTCATTTATATTGCTCAGTATCAATTTTAAATGAGACCGTATGTTTCTTCACATCAATTTACATAAGAATCAGCATTAATCTTGATATGCATGAAAATACACTAAATGCGCAGTTTTTGGTCTTTCAGTACACTCATTTATATTGATCAGAATCAATTTTAAATGATACCATATGATTCTACACATCAATTTACATGAGAATCAGCATTAATCTTGATATGCATGAAAATACACTAAATGCGCAATTTTCAGTCATTCAGTACAGTCATTTCTATTGCTCAGAATCAATTTTAAATTAGACCATATGATTCTACACATCAATTTACATAAGAATCAGCATTAATCTTGATATGCATGAAAATACACTAAATGCGCAATTTTCGGGCTTTCAGTACACTCATTTATATTGCTCAGAATCAATTTTAAATGAGACCGTATGATTCTACACATCAATGTACATAGGAATCAGCATTCATCTTGATATGCATGAAAATACACTAAATGCGCAGTGTTTGGTCTTTCAGTACACTCATTTATATTGCTCAGAATCAATTTTAAATGAGACCATATGATTCTACACATCAATTTACATAAGAATCAGCATTAATCTTGATATGCATGAAAATACACTAAATGCGCAATTTTCGGGCTTACAGTACACTCATTTATATTGCTCAGAATCAATTTTAAATGAGACCGTATGATTCTGCACATCAATTTACATAAGAAGCAGCATTAATCTTGATATGCATGAAAATACACTAAATGCGCAGTGTTTGGTCTTTCAGTACAGTCATTTATATTGCTCAGAATCAATTTTAAATGAAACCATGATTCTACACATCAATTTACATAAGAATCAGCATTAATCTTGATATGCATGAAAATACACTAAATGCGCAATTTCCGGCTTACAGTACACTCATTTATATTGCTCAGAATCAATTTTAAATGAGATCATATAATTCTACACATAAATTTACATAAGAATCAGCATTAATCTTGATATGCATGAAAATACACTTAATGCACTACATTCCAGCTTTCAGTACACTCATTTGATATTGCTCAGAATCAATTTTAAATGAGACCGTATGATTCTACACATCAATTTACATAAGAATCAGTATTAATCTTGATATGCATGAAAATACATTAATGCGCAATTTTGGGCTTTAAGTTCACTGATTTATATTGCTCAGAATAAATTTTAAATGAGACCGTATGTTTCTACACATCAATTTACATAAGAATCAGCATTAATCTTGATATGCATGAAAATACACTCAATGCGCAGTTTTTGGTCTTTCAGAACACTCATTATTATTGATCAGAATCAATTTTAAACGATACCATATGATTCTACACATCAATTTACATAAGAATCAGCATTAATCTTGATATGCATGAAAATACACTAAATGCGCAATTTTCGGGCTTTCAGCACACTCATTTTCTATTGCTCAGAATTAATTTTAAATGAGACCATATGATTCTACACATCAATTTACATAAGAATCAGCATTAATCTTGATATGCATGAAAATACACTAAATGCGCAATTTTCGGTCTTTTAGTACACTCTTTTATATTGCACAGAATCAATTTTAAATGGGAAACCATATGATTCTACACATCAATTTACATAAGAATCAGCATTAATCTTGATATGCATGAAAATACACTAAATGCGCAATTTTCGGGCTTTCAGTACACTCATTTATATTGCTCAGAATCAATTTTAAATGAGACCGTATGATTCTACACATCAATTTACATAATAATCAGCATTAATCTTGATATGCATGAAAATACACTAAATGCGAAGTTTTTGATATTTCAGTACACTCATTTATATTGATCAGAATCAATTTTAAATGAGACCATATGATTCTACACAACAATTTACATAAGAATCAGCATTAATCTTGATATGCATGAAAATACACTAAATGCGCAAGTTTCGGGCTTTCAATACACTCATTTATATTGCTCAGAATCAATTTTAAATGAGACCATATGATTCTACACATCAATTTACATAAGAATCAGCATTAATCTTGATATGCATGAAAATACACTAAATGCGCAATTTTTGGGCTTTCAGTACACTCATTTATATTGCTCAGAATAAATTTTAAATGAAACCATATGATTCTACATATCAATTTACATAAGAATCAGCATTAATCTTGATATGCATGAAAATACACTAAATGCGCAATTTTAGGACTTTCAGTACACTCATTTATATTGCTCAGAGTCAATTTTAAATGAGACCGTATGATTCTACACATCAATTTACATAAGAATCAGCATTAATCTTGATATGCATGAAAATACACTAAACGCGCAATTTTCGGGCTTACAGTACACTCATTTATATTGCTCAGGATGAATTTTAAATGAGACCATATGATTCTACACATCAATTTACATAAGAATCAGCATTAATCTTGATATGCATGAAAATACACTAAATGCGCAATTTTCAGGCTTTCAGTACACTCATTTATATTGCTCAGAATCAAATTTCATTGCAACCATATGATTCTACACATCAATTTACATAAGAATCAGCATTAATCTTGATATGCATGAAAATACATTAAATGCGCAATTTTCGGGCTTTCAGTACACTCATTTATATTGCTCAGAATGAATTTTAAATGACACCGTATGATTCTACACATCAATTTACATAAGAATCAGCATTAATCTTGATATGCATGAAAATACACTAAATGCTCAATTTTCGGGCTTACAGTACACTCATTTATATTGATCAGAATCAATTTTAAATGAGATCATATAATTCTACACATAAATTTACATAAGAATCAGCATTAATCTTGATATGCATGAAAATACACTTAATGCACAACATTCCAGCTTTCAGTACACTCATTGATATTGCTCAGAATCAATTTTAAATGAGACCGTATGATTCTACACATCAATTTACATAAGAATCAGTATTAATCTTGATATGCATGAAAATACATTAATGCGCAATTTTGGGCTTTAAGTTCACTGATTTATATTGCTCAGAATAAATTTTAAATGAGACCGTATGTTTCTACACATCAATTTACATAAGAATCAGCATTAATCTTGATATGCATGAAAATACACTAAATGCGCAGTTTTTGGTCTTTCAGAACACTCATTTATATTGATCAGAATCAATTTTAAACGATACCATATGATTCTACACATCAATTTACATAAGAATCAGCATTAATCTTGATATGCATGAAAATACATTAAATGCGCAGTTTTTGTTCTTTCAGTACACTCATTTATATTGATCAGAATCAATTTTAAATGAGACCATATGATTCTACACATCAATTTACATAAGAATTAGCATTAATCTTGATATGCATGAAAATACACTAAATGTGCAATTTTCGGGCTTTCAGCACACTTCTTTATATTGCTCAGAATCAATTTTAAATGAGACCATATGATTCTACACATCAATTTACATAAGAATCAGCATTAATCTTGATATGCATGAAAATACACTAAATGCGCAATTTTCGGGCTTTCAGTACACTCATTTATATTGCTCAGAATAAATTTTAAATGAAACCATATGATTCTACATATCAATTTAAATAAGAATCAGCATTAATCTTGATATGCATGAAAATACACTTAATGCGCAATTTTCGGGCTTTCAGTACACTCATTTATATTGCTCAGAGTCAATTTTAAATGAGACCGTATGATTCTACACATCAATTTACATAAGAATCAGCATTAATCTTGATATGCATGAAAATACACTAAATGCGCAATTTTCGGGCTTACAGTACACTCATTTATATTGATCAGATTCAATTTTAAATGAGACCATATGATTCTACACATCAATTTAAATAAGAATTAGCATTAATCTTGATATGCATGAAAATACCTTAAATGCGCAATTTTCGGGCTTTCAGTACATTCATTTATATTGCTCAGGATGAATTTTAAATGAGACCATATGATTCTACACATCAATTTACATAAGAATCAGCATTAATCTTGATATGCATGAAAATACACTAAATGCGCAATTTTCGGGCTTTCAGTACACTCATTTATATTGCTCAGAATCAAATTTAATTGAAACCATATGATTCTACACATCAATTTACATAAGAATCAGCATTAATCTTGATATGCATGAAAATACATTAAATGCGCAATTTTCGGGCTTTCGGTACACTCATTTATATTGCTCAGAATGAATTTTTAAATGAGACCGTATGATTCTACACATCAATTTACATAAGAATCAGCATTAATCTTGATATGCATGAAAATACACTAAATGCTCAATTTTCGGGCTTACAGTACACTCATTTATATTGATCAGAATCAATTTTAAATGAGATCATATAATTCTACACATAAATTTACATAAGAATCAGCATTAATCTTGATATGCATGAAAATACACTTAATGCACAACATTCCAGCTTTCAGTACACTCATTGATATTCCTCAGAATCAATTTTAAATGAGACCGTATGATTCTACACATCAATTTACATAAGAATCAGCATTAATCTTGATATGCATGAAAATACACTAAATGCGCAATTTTCGGGCTTACAGTACACTCATTTATATTGATCAGAAACAATTTTAAATGAGACCATATGATTCTACACATCAATTTACATAAGAATCAGCATTAATCTTGATATGCATGAAAATACACTAAATGCGCAATTTTCGGGCTTTCAGTACACTCATTTGTATTGCTCAGAATCAATTTTAAATGTAACCATATGATTCTACACATCAATTTACATAAGAAACAGCATTAATCTTGATATGCATGAAAATACACTAAATGCGCAGTTTTTGTACTTTCAGTACACTCATTTATATTGATCAGAATCAATGATAAATGAGAACATATGATTCTACACATCAATTTACATAAGAATCAGCATTAATCTTGAGATGCATGAAAATACAGTAATTCGCAATTTTCGGGCTTTCAGCACACTCATTTATATTGCTCAGAATCAATTTTAAATTAGACCATATGATTCTACACATCAATTTACATAAGAATCAGCATTAATCTTGATATGCATGAAAATACACTAAATGCGCAATTTTCGGGCTTTCAGTACACTCATTTATATTGCTCAGAATCAATTTTAAATGAAACCATATGAGACCATATGATTCTAGACATCAATTTACATAAGAATCAGCATTAATCTTGATATGCATGAAAATACACTAAATGCGCAGTTTTTGGACTTTCAGTACACTCATTTATATTGATCAGAATCAATTTCAAATGAGACCATATGATTCTACACATCAATTTACATAAGAATCAGCATTAATCTTCATATGCATGAAAATACACTAAATGCGCAATTTTCCGGCTTTCAGTACACTCATTTATATTGCTCAGAATCAATTTCAAATGAGACCATATGATTCTACACATCAATTTATATAAGAATCAGCATTAATCTTGATATGCATGAAAATACACTAAATGCGCAATTTTCGGGCTTTCAGCACACTTCTTTATATTGCTCAGAATCAATTTTAAATGAGACCATATGATTCCACACATCAATTTACATAAGAATCAGCATTAATCTTGATATGCATGAAAATACACTAAATGCGCAATTTTCGGGCTTTCAGTACACTCATTTATATTGTTCTGAATCAATTTTATATGAGACCGTATGATTCTACACATTAATTTACATAAGAATCAGCATTAATCTTGATATGCATGAAAATACACTAAATGCGCAGTTTTTGTTCTTTCAGTACACTCATTTATATTGATCAGAATCAATTTTAAATGAGACCATATGATTCTACACATCAATTTACTTAAGAATTAGCATTAATCTTGATATGCATGAAAATACACTAAATGTGCAATTTTCTGGCTTTCAGCACACTTCTTTATATTGCTCAGAATCAATTTTAAATGGGACCATATGATTCTACACATCAATTTACATAAGAATCAGCATTAATCTTGATATGCATGAAAATACACTAAATGCGCAATTTTCGGGCTTTCAGTACACTTATTTATATTGCTCAGAATCAATTTTAATTGAAACCATATGATTCTACACATCAATTTACATAAGAATCAGCTTTAATCTTGATATGCATGAAAATACACTAAATGCGCAATTTTCGGGCTTTCAGTACACTCATTTATATTGCTCAGAATCAATTTTAAATGAGACCGTATGATTCTACACATCAATTTACATAAGAATTAGCATTAATCTTGATATGCATGAAAATACACTAAATGCGCAAATTTCGGGCTTTCAGTACACTCATTTATATTGCTCAGAATCAATTTTAAATGTAACCATATGATTCTACACATCAATTTACATAAGAATCAGCATTAATCTTGATATGCATGAAAATACACTAAATGCGCAGTTTTTGGACTTTCAGTACACTCATTTATATTGATCAGAATCAATTATAATTGAAACCATATGATTCTACACATCAATTTAGATAATAATCAGCATTAATCTTGATATGCATGAAAATACACTAAATGTGCAATTTTCGGGCTTTCAGTACACTCATTTATATTGCTCAGAATCAATTTTAAATGAAACCATATGATTCTACACATCAATTTACATACGAAGCAGCATTAATCTTGATATGCATGAAAATACATTAATGCGCAATTTTCGGGCTTTCAGTACACTCATTTATATTGCTCAGAATCAATTTTAATTGAAACCATATGATTCTACACATCAATTTACATAAGAATCAGCATTAATCTTGATATGCACGAAAATACACTAAATGCGCAGTGTTTGGTCTTTCAGTACAGTCATTTATATTGCTCAGAATCTATTTTAATTGAAACCATATGATTCTACACATCAATTTACATAAGAATCAGCATTAATCTTGATATGCATGAAAATACACTAAATGCGCAATTTTCGGGCTTTCAGTACACTCGTTTATATTGCTCAGAATCAATTTTAAATGAAACCATATGAGACCATATAACTCTACACATCAATTTACATAAGAATCAGCATTAATCTTGATATGCATGAAAATACACTAAATGCGCAATTTTCCGGCTTTCAGTACACTCATTTATATTACTCAGAATCAATTTTAAATGAGACCATATGATTCTACACATCAATTTACATAAGAATCAGCATTAATCTTGATATGCTTTAAAATACACTAAATGCGCAATTTTCGGGCTTAGAATACACTCATTTATATTGCTCAGAATTAAATTTAAATGAAACAATATGAGACCATATGATTCTACACACCAATTTACATAAGAATCTGCATTAATCTTGATATGCATGAAAATACACTAAATGCGCAATTTTCAGGCTTTCAGTACACTCATTTATATTACTCAGAATCATATTTAAATGAGACCATATCATTCTACACATCAATTTACATAAGAATCAGCATTAATCTTGATATGCATGAAAATACACTAAATGCGCAATTTTCGGGCTATCAGTACACTCATTTATATTGCTCAGAATCAATTTTAAATGAAACCATATGATTCTACATATCAATTTACATAAGAATCAGCATTAATCTTGATATGCATGAAAATACACTAAATGCGCAATTTTCGGGCTTTCAGTACACTCATTTATATTGCTCAGAATCAATTTTAAATGAGACCGTATGATTCTACACATCAATTTACATAAGAATCAGCATTAATCTTGATATGCATGAAAATACACTAAATGCGCAGTTTTTGATATTTCAGTACACTCATTTATATTGATCAGAATCAATTTTAAATGAGACCATATGATTCTACACATCAATTTACATAAGAATCAGCATTAATCTTGATATGCATGAAAATACACTAAATGCGCAATTTTCGGGCTTTCAGTACACTCATTTATATTGCTCAGAATCAATTTTAAATGAGACCATATGATTCTACACATCAATTTACATAAGAATCAGCATTAATCTTGATATGCATGAAAATACACTAAATGCGCAATTTTCGGGCTTTCAGTACACTCATTTATATTGCTCAGAATCAATTTTAAATGAAACCATATGATTCTACATATCAATTTACATAAGAATCAGCATTAATCTTGATATGCATGAAAATACACTAAATGCGCAATTTTCGGGCTTTCAGTACATTCATTTATATTGCTCAGAATCAATTTTAAATGAGACCGTATGATTCTACACATCAATTTACATATGAATAATCATTAATCTGGATATGCATGAAAATACACTAAATGCGCAGTGTTTGGTCTTTCAGTACAGTCATTTATATTGCCCAGAATCAATATTAATTGAAACCATATGATTCTACACATCAATTTACATAAGAATCAGCATTAATCTTGATATGCATGAAAATACACTAAATGCGCAATTTTCGGGCTTTCAGTACACTCATTTATTTAGCTCGGAATCAATTTTAAATGAGACCATATGATTCTACACATCAATTTACATAAGAATCAGCATTAATCTTGATATGCATGAAAATACACTAAATGCGCAAATTTCGGTCTTTCAGTACACTCATTTATATTACTCAGAATCAATTTTAAATGAGACCATATGATTCTACACATCAATTTACATAAGAATCAGCATTAATCTTGATATGCATGAAAATACACTAAATGCGCAATTTTCCGGCTTTCAGTACACTCATTTATATTGCTCAGAATGAATTTTAAATGAGACCATATGATTCTACACATCAATTTTCAAAAGAATCAGCATTAATCTTGATATGCATGAAAATACACTAAATGCGCAATTTTCGGGCTTTAAGTACACTTATTTATATTGCTCAGAATCAATTTTAATTGCAACCATATGATTCTACACATCAATTTAAATAAGAATCAGCATTAATCTTGATATGCATGAAAATACACTAAATGCGCAATTTTCGGGCTTTCAGTACACTCATTTATATTGCTCAGTATCAATTTTAAATGTAACCATATGATTCTACACATCAATTTACATAAGAATCAGCATTAATCTTGATATGCATGAAAATACACTAAATGCGCAGTTTTTGGACTTTCAGTACACTCATTTATGTTGATCAGAATCAATTTTAAATTAGACCATATGATTCTACACATCAATTTACATAAGAATCAGCATTAATCTTGATATGCATGAAAATACACTAAATGCGCAATTTTCGGTTCTTTCAGCACACTCATTTATATTGCTCAGAATCAATTTGAAATGAGACCATGTGATTCTACACATCAATTTACATAATAATCAGCATTATTCTTGATATGCATGAAAATACATTAATGCGCAATTTTCGGGCTTTCAGTACACTCATTTATATTGCTCAGAATCAATTTTAAATGAGACCATATGATTCTACACATTAATTTACATAAGAATCAGCATTAATCTTGATATGCATGAAAATAAACTAAATGCGCAATTTTCGGGCTTTCAGTACACTCATTTATATTGCTCAGAATCAATTTTAAATGAAATCATATGATTCTACACATCAATTTACATAAGAAGCAGCATTAATCTTGATATGCATGAAAATACACTAAATGCGCAATTTTCGGGCTTTCACTACATTCATTTATATTGCTCAGAATCAACATTGCGCATTTATTATATTTTCATGCATATCAAGATTAATGCTGATTCTTATGTAAATTGATGTGTGGAATCATATGGTCTCATTTAAAATTGACTCCGAGCGACATAAATGAGTGTACTGAAAGCCAGAAAATTGCGCATTTAATGTATTTTCATGCATATCAAGATTAATGCTGATTCTTATGTAAATTGATGTGTAGAATCATATGGTCTCATTTAAAATTGATTCTGATCAATATAAATGAGTGTACTGAAAGACCAAAACTGCGCATTTAGTGTATTTTCATGCATATCAAGATTAATGCTGATTCTTATGTATATTGATGTGTAGAATCATATGGTCTCATTTAAAATTGATTCTGAGCAATATAAATGAGTGAACTGAAATCCAGAAAATTGCGCATTTAGTGTATTTTCATGCATATCAAGATTAATGCTGATTCTTATGTAAATTGATGTGTAGAATCATATGGTCTCATTTAAAATTGATTCCGAGCAATATAAGTAGGTGTACTGAAACCCGAAAATTGCATTTAGTGTATTTTCATGCATATCAAGATTAATGCTACATTCTTATGTAAATTGATAATGCTAGAATCATATGAAATTGATTCTGAAATATACAAATGACTGAAGAGACCACGACGCATTTAGTGTATTTTCATGCATATCAAGATAATGCTGATTCATATGTAGGGTGATGTGTAAGAATCAGCCACGGTCTCATTTAAAATTGATTCTGAGCAATATAAGCCAAAATTGCGCATTTAGTGTTTTTTCATGCATATCAAGATTAATGCTAATTTCTTATGTAAATTGATGTGTAGAATCATATGGTCTCATATGGTTTCATAGAAAATTGATTCTGATCAATATAATTGAGTGTACTGAAAGCCCGAAAATTGCGCATTTAGTGTATTTTCATGCATATCAAGATTAATGCTGATTCTTATGTAAATTGATGTGTAGAATCATATGGTCTCATTTAAAATTGATTCTGAGCAATATAAATGAGTGTGCCGAAAGCCCGAATATTGCGCATTTAGTGTATTTTCATGCATATCAAGATTAATGCTGATTCTTATGTAAATTGATGTGTAGAATCATATGGTCTCATTTAACATTGATTCTGATGAATATAAATGAGTGTACTGAAAGTCCTAAAACTGCGCATTTAGTGTATTTTCATGCATATCAAGATTAATGCTGATTCTTATGTAAATTGATGTGTAGAATCATATGGTCTCATTTAAAATTGATTCTGAGCAATATAAATGAGTGTACTGAAAGACCGAAAATTGCGCATTTAGTGTATTTTCATGCATATCAAGAATAATGCTGATTATTATGTAAATTGATGTGTAGAATCACATGGTCTCATTTCAAATTGATTCTGAGCAATATAAATGAGTGTGCTGAAAGCCCGAAAATTGCGCATTTAGTGTATTTTCATGCATATCAAGATTAATGCTGATTCTTATGTAAATTGATGTGTAGAATCATATGGTCTAATTTAAAATTGATTCTGATCAATATAAATGAGTGTACTGAAAAATCCAAAAACTGCGCATTTAGTGTATTTTCATGCATATCAAGATTAATGCTGATTCTTATGTAAATTGATGTGTAGAATCATATGGTTACATTTAAAAATGATTCTGAGCAATATAAATGAGTGTACTGAAAGCCCGAAATTTGCGCATTTAGTGTATTTTCATGCATATCAAGATTAATGCTGATTCTTATGTAAATTTATGTGTAGAATCATACGGTCTCATTTAAAATTGATTCTGAGCAATATAAATGAGTGTACTGAAAGCCCGAAAATTGCGCATTTAGTGTATTTTCATGCATATCAAGATTAATGCTGATTCTTATGTAAATTGATGTGTAGAATCATATGGTTTCAATTAAAATTGATTCTGAGCAATATAAATAAGTGTACTGAAAGCCCGAAAATTGCGCATTTAGTGTATTTTCATGCATATCAAGATTAATGCTGATTCTTATGAAAATTGATGTGTAGAATCATATGGTCTCATTGAAAATTCATTCTGAACAATATAAATGAGTGTACTGAAAGCCGGAAAATTGCGCATTTAGTGTATTTTCATGCATATCAAGATTAATGCTGATTCTTATGTAAATTGATGTGTAGAATCATATGGTCTCATTTAAAATTGATTCTGAGTAATATAAATGAGTGTACTGAAAGCCCGAAATTTGCGCATTTAGTGTATTTTCATGCATATCAAGATTAATGCTGATTCTTATGTAAATTGATGTGTAGAATCATATGGTCTCATTTAAAATTGATTCCGAGCTAAATAAATGAGTGTACTGAAAGCCCGAACATTGCGCATTTAGTGTATTTTCATGCATATCAAGATTAATGCTGATTCTTATGTAAATTGATGTGTAGAATCATATGGTTTCAATTAAAATTGATTCTGATGAATATAAATGTCTGTACTGAAAGACCAAACACTGCGCATTTAGTGTATTTTCATGCATATCCAGATTAATGATGATTCATATGTAAATTGATGTGTAGAATCATACGGTCTCATTTAAAATTGATTCTGAGCAATATATGTACTGAAAGCCCGGAAACTACGCATTCGGCTCGTATTTTCATGCATATCAGATTAATGCTGATTCTTGTAAATGATATGTAGAATGTGTAGTTTCATTTAGAGTGATTCTGAGCAATATAAATGAGAGTGTACTGAAGCGAATTGCGCATTTAAATGTATTTTCATGCATATCAAAATTAATGTGATTCTTATGTAAAGTGATGTGTAGAATCATATGGTCTCATTTAAAATTGATTCTGAGCAATATAAATGAGTGTACTGAAAGCTCCCGAAAATTGCGCATTTAGTGTATTTTCATGCATTATCAAGATTAATGCTGATTTCTTATGTGCAAATTGATGTGTAGAATCATATAGGTCTCATATTGTTTACTTAAAAATTTAAAATACCTGATTTGCTAAATATAAATGTAGGAGTGTATTCTAAGCCCGAAAATTGCTCACTTTAGTAAGTATTTTCATGCATATCAAGATTAATGCTGATTCTTATGTAAATTGATGTGTAGAATCATATGGTCTTCCATTTAAAATTGATTCTGAGTAATATAAATGAGTGTACTGAAAGCCCGAAAATTGCGCATTTAGTGTATTTTCATGCATATCAAGATTAATGCTGATTCTTGTGTAAATTGATGTGTAGAATCATATGGTCTCATTTAAAATTGATTCTGAGCAATATAAATGAGTGTACTGAAAGCCCGAAAATTGCGCATTTAGTGTATTTTCATGCATATCAAGATTAATGCTGTTTCTTATGTAAATTGATGTGTAGAATCATATGGTTTCAATTAAAATTGATTCTGAGCAATATAAATGAGTGTACTGAAAGCCCGAAAATTGCGCATTTAGTGTATTTTCATGCATATCAAGATTAATGCTGATTCTTATGTAAATTGATATGTAGAATCATATGGTTTCATTTAAAATTGATTCTGAGCAATATAAATGAGTGTACTGAAAGCCCCAAAATTGCGCATTTAGTGTATTTTCATGCATATCAAGATTAATGCTGATTCTTATGTAAATTGATGTGTAGAATCATATGGTCTCATTTAAAATTGATTCTGAGCAATATAAATGAGTGTACTGAAAGCCCGAAAATTGCGCATTTAGTGTGTTTTCATGCATATCAAGATTAATGCTGATTCTTATGTAAATTGATGTGTAGAATCATATGGTCTCATTTAAAATTGATTCTGATCATTATAAATGAGTGTACTGAAATATCAAAACTGCGTATTTAGTGTATTTTCATGCATATCAAGATTAATGCTGATTCTTATGTAAATTGATATGTAGAATCATATGGTTTCATTTAAAATTGATTCTGAGCAATATAAATGAGTGTACTGAAAGCCCCAAAATTGCGCATTTAGTGTATTTTCATGCATATCAAGATTAATGCTGATTCTTATGTAAATTGATGTGTAGAATCATATGGTCTCATTTAAAATTGATTCTGAGCAATATAAATGAGTGTACTGAAAGCCCGAAAATTGCGCATTTAGTGTGTTTTCATGCATATCAAGATTAATGCTGATTCTTATGTAAATTGATGGTAATAAATCATATGGTCTCATTTAAAATTGATTCTGATCATTATAAATGGTATTATTACTGAAATATCAAAACTGCGTATTTAGTGTATTTTCATGCATATCAAGATTAATGCTGATTCTTATGTAAATTGATGTGTAGAATCATATGGTCTCATTTAAAATTGATTCTGATCAATATAAATGAGTGTACTGAAATATCAAAAACTGCGTATTTAGTGTATTTTCATGCATATCCAGATTAATGATGATTCATATGTAAATTGATGTGTAGAATCATACGGTCTCATTTAAAATTGATTCTGAGCAATATAAATGAGTGTACTGAAAGCCCGAAAATTGCGCATTTAGTGTATTTTCATGCATATCAAGATTAATGCTGATTCTTATGTAAATTGATATGTAGAATCATATGGTTTCATTTAAAATTGATTCTGAGCAATATAAATGAGTGTACTGAAAGCCCGAAAATTGCGCATTTAGTGTATTTCATGCATATCAAGATTAATGCTGATTCTTATGTAAATTGATGTGTAGAATCATATGGTCTCATTTAAAATTGATTCTGAGCATTATAAATGAATGTACTGAAAGCCCGAAAATTGCGCATTTAGTGTATTTTCATGCATATCAAGATTAATGCTGATTCTTATGTAAATTGATGTGTAGAATCATATGGTTTCAATTAAAATTGATTCTGAGCAATATAAATGAGTGTACTGAAAGCCCGAAAATTGCGCATTTAGTGTATTTTCATGCATATCAAGATTAATGCTGATTCTTATGTAAATTGATATGTAGAATCATATGGTTTCATTTAAAATTGATTCTGAGCAATATAAATGAGTGTACTGAAAGCCCCAAAATTGCGCATTTAGTGTATTTTCATGCATATCAAGATTAATGCTGATTCTTATGTAAATTGATGTTAGAATCATATGGTCTCATTTAAAATTGATTCTGAGCAATATAAATGAGTGTACTGAAAGCCCGAAAACTGCGCATTTAGTGTGTTTTCATGCATATCAAGATTAATGCTGATTCTTATGTAAATTGATGTGTAGAATCACATGGTCTCATTTAAAATTGATTCTGATCAATATAAATGAGTGTACTGAAATATCAAAAACTGCGTATTTAGTGTATTTTCATGCATATCAAGATTAATGCTGATTCTTATGTAAATTGATGTGTAGAATCATATGGTCTCATTTAAAATTGATTCTGATCAATATAAATGAGTGTACTGAAAGACCAAAAACTGCGCATTTAGTGTATTTTCATGCATATCAAGATTAATGCTGCTTCTTATGTAAATTGATATGTAGAATCATATGGTTTCATTTAAAATTGATTCTGAGCAATATAAATGAGTGTACTGAAAGCCCGAAAATTGCGCATTTAGTGTATTTTCATGAATATCAAGATTAATGCTGATTCTTATGTAAATTGATGTGTAGAATCATATGGTCTCATTTAAAATTGATTCTGATCAATATAAATGAGTGTACTGAAATATCAAAAACTGCGCATTTAGTGTATTTTCATGCATATCAAGATTAATGCTGATTCTTATGTAAATTGATGTGTAGAATCATACGGTCTCATTTAAAATTGATTCTGAGCAATATAAATGAGTGGACTGAATGCCCGAAAATTGCGCATTTAGTGTATTTTCATGCATATCAAGATTAATGCTGATTCATATGTAAATTGATGTGTAGAATCATATGGTTTCATTTAAAATTGATTCTGAGCAATATAAATGAGTGTACTGAAAGCCCGAAAATTGCGCATTTAGTGTATTTTCATGCATATCAAGATTAATGCTGATTCTTATGTAAATTGATATGAAGAATCATATGGTTTCATTTAAAATTGATTCTGAGCAATATAAATGAGTGTACTGAAAGCCCGAAAATTGCGCATTTAGTGTATTTTCATGCATATCAAGATTATTGCTGATTCTTATGTAAATTGATGTGTAGAATCATATGGTCTCATATAAATTTGATTCTGAGCAATATAAATGAGTGTACTGAAAGCCGGAAAATTGCGCATTTAGTGTATTTTCATGCATATCAAGATTAATGCAGATTCTTATGTAAATTGATGTGTAGAATCATATGGTCTCATATTGTTTCATTTAAAATTAATTCTGAGCAATATAAATGAGTGTATTCTCAGCCCAAAAATTGCGCATTTAGTGTATTTTCATGCATATCAAGATTAATGGTGATTCTAATGTAAATTGATGTGTAGAATCATATGGTCTCATTTAAAATTGATTCTGAGTAATATAAATGAGTGTACTGAAAGCCCGAAAATTGCGCATTTAGTGTATTTTCATGCATATCGAGATTAATGTTGATTCTTATGTAAATTGATATGTAGAATCATATGGTTTCATTTAAAATTGATTCTGAGTACTATAAATGAGTGTACTGAAAGTCCCAAATTGTGATTTAGTGTATTTTCATGCATATCAAGATTAATTCGATTCTTGTGCAAATTGATGTGTAGAATCATGGTGTCTAATTTTAAAATTTGACTTGATCAACATATCAAAGCGTACTGAGTCCAAAACTGCGCATTTAGTGTGTTTTCATGTATACAAAGACACGTTGACGGCAAACTGGATGTAGAATGATATGGTCTCATTTAAAAATTGGATTCTGATCAATATAAATGAGTGTACTGAAATATCAAAACTGTGTATTTAGTGTATTTTCATGCATTAATTAATGCCGATTCTTGTCAATTGAAAAGTGTAGAATCATATGGTCTCATTTGTAAATTGATTCTGATCAATATAAATGAGTGTATCGAAATAACAAGTGTATTTTCATGCATATCAAGATATCGCTGATTTATAAATTCGATGTAGAATCATACGGTCTCATTTGAAATTGATTCTGAGTACATAGTAAATGAGTGTACTGAAAAGCTGAAAAGATTTATATTATATATCAAGATAATGCTGATTCTTATAAAATTGATGTGGAATCATATCTCATTTAAAATTGACTTGAGCAATATAAATATATTGAAAGCCTGAAAATTTGTACATTTTAGTGTATTTTCATGCATATCAAGATTAATGATGATTCTTATGTAAATTGATGTGTAGAATCATATGGTCTCATTTAAAATTGATTCTGAGCAATATAAATGAGTGTACTGAAAGCCCGAAAATTGCGCATTTAGTGTATTTTCATGCATATCAAGATTAAAGCTGATTCTTATGTAAATTGATGTGTAGAATCATATGGTTTCAATTAAAATTGATTCTGAGCAATATCAATAAGTGTACTGAGAGCCCGAAAATTGCGCATTTAGTGTATTTTCATGCATATCAAGATTAATGCTGATTCTTATGTAAATTGATGTGTAGAATCATATGGTCCCATTTAAAATTGATTCTGAGCAATATAAATGAGTGTACCGAAAGCCCGAAAATTGCGCATTTAGTGTATTTTCATGCATATCAAGATTAATGATGATTCTTATGTAAATTGATGTGTAGAATCATATGGTCTCATTTAAAATTGATTCTGAGCAATATAAATGAGTGTACTGAAAGCCCGAAAATTGCGCATTTAGTGTATTTTCATGCATATCAAGATTAATGCTGATTCTTATGTAAATTGATGTGTAGAATCATATGGTCTCATTTAAAATTGATTCTGATCAATATAAATGAGTGTACTGAAAGACCAAAAACTGCGCATTTAGTGTATTTTCATGCATATCAAGATTAATGCTGATTCTTATGTAAATTGATGTGTAGAATCATATGGTCTCATTTAAAATTGATTCTGATCAATATAAATGAGTGTACTGAAATATCAAAAACTGCGCATTTAGTGTATTTTCATGCATATCAAGATTAATGCAGATTCTTATGTAAATTGATGTGTAGAATCATATGGTCTCATATTGTTTCATTTAAAATTAATTCTGAGCAATATAAATGACTGTATTCTAAGCCCAAAAATTGCGCATTTAGTGTATTTTCATGCATATCAAGATTAATGCTGATTCTTTTGTAAATTGATGTGTAGAATCATATGGTCTCATTTAAAATTGATTCTGAGTAATATAAATGAGTGTACTGAAAGCCTTAAAATTGCGCATTTAGTGTATTTTCATGCATATCAAGATTAATGCTGATTCTTATGTAAATTGATGTGTAGAATCATATGGTCTCATTCAAAATTGATTCCGAGCAATATAAATGAGTGTACTGAAAGCCCGAAAATTGCGCATTTAGTGTATTTTCATGCATATCAAGATTAATGCTGATTCTTTTGTAAATTGATGTGTAGAATCATATGGTTTCAATTAAAATTGATTCTGAGCAATATAAAGGACTGTACTGAAAGACCAAACACTGCGCATTTAGTGTATTTTCATGCATATCCAGATTAATGCTGATTCATATGTAAATTGATGTGTAGAATCATACGGTCTCATTTAAAATTGATTCTAAGCAATATAAACGAGTGTACTGAAAAACCGAAAATTGCGCATTTAGTGTATTTTCATGCATATCAAGATTAATGCTGATTCTTATGTAAATTGATATGTAGAATCATATGGTTTCATTTAAAATTGATTCTGAGCAATATAAATGAGTGTACTGAAAGCCCCAAAATTGCGCATTTTAGTGTATTTTCATGCATATCAAGATTAATGCTGATTCTTATGTAAATTGATGTGTAGAATCATATGGTCTCAGTTAAAATTGATTCTGAACAATATAAATGAGTGTACTGAAAGCACCAAAATTGCGCATTTGGTGTATTTTCATGCATATCAAGATTAATGCTGATTCTTATGTAAATTGATGTGTGGAATCATATGATCTCATTTAAAATTGATTCTGATCAATATAAATGAGTGTACTGAAATATCAAAAACTGCGTATTTAGTGTATTTTCATGCATATCAAGATTAATGCTGATTCTTATGTAAATTGATGTGTAGAATCATATGGTTTCATTTAAAATTGATTCTGAGCAATATAAATGAGTGTACTGAAAGCCCGAAAATTGCGCATTTATTGTATTTTCATGCATATCAAGATTAATGCTGATTCTTATGTAAATTGGTATGTAGAATCATATGGTTTCATTTAAAATTGATTCTGAGCAATATAAATGAGTGTACTGAAAGCCCGAAAATTGCGCATTTAGTGTATTTTCATGCATATCAAGATTAATGATGATTCTTATGTAAATTGATGTGTAGAATCATATGGACACATTTAAATTTGATTCTGAGCAATATAAATGAGTGTACTGAAAGCCGGAAAATTGCGCATTTAGGGTTTTTCATGCATATCAAGATTAATGCTGATTCTTATGTAAATTGATGTGTAGAATCATATGGTCTCATATGGTTTCATTTAAAATTGATTCTGAACAATATAAACGAGTGTACTGAAAGCCCGAAAATTGCGCATTTAGTGTATTTTCATGCATATCAAGATTAATGCTGATTCTTATGCAAATTGATGTGTAGAATCATATGGTTTCAATTAAAATTGATTCTGAGCAATATAAATGACTGTACTGAAAGACCAAACACTGCGCATTTAGTGTATTTTCGTGCATATCAAGATTAATGCTGATTCTTATGTAAATTGATGTGTAGAATCATATGGTTTCAATTAAAATTGATTCTGAGCAATATAAATGAGTGTACTGAAAGCCCGAAAATTGCGCATTTAGTGTATTTTCATGCATATCAAGATTAATGCTGATTCTTATGTAAATTGATGTGTAGAATCATATGGTTACATTTAAAATTGATTCTGAGCAATATAAATGAGTGTACTGAAAGCCCGAAAATTGCGCATTTAGTGTATTTTCATGCATATCAAGATTAATGCTGATTATTATGTAAATTGATGTGTAGAATCATATGGTTTCATTTAAAATTGATTCTGAGCAATATAAATGAGTGTACTGAAAGCCCGAAAATTGCGCATTTAGTGTATTTTCATGCATATCAAGATTAATGCAGATTCTTATGTAAATTGATGTGTAGAATCATATGGTCTCATATTGTTTCATTTAAAATTAATTCTGAGCAATATAAATGACTGTATTCTAAGCCCAAAAATTGCGCATTTAGTGTATTTTCATGCATATCAAGATTAATGCTGATTCTTATGTAAATTGATGTGTAGAATCATATGGTCTCATTCAAAATTGATTCCGAGCAATATAAATGAGTGTACTGAAAGCCAGAAAATTGCGCATTTAGTGTATTTTCATGCATATCAAGATTAATGCTGATTCTTTTGTAAATTGATGTGTAGAATCATATGGTTTCAATTAAAATTGATTCTGAGCAATATAAAGGACTGTACTGAAAGACCAAACACTGCGCATTTAGTGTATTTTCATGCATATCCAGATTAATGCTGATTCATATGTAAATTGATGTGTAGAATCATACGGTCTCATTTAAAATTGATTCTAAGCAATATAAACGAGTGTATTGAAAAACCGAAAATTAAAAAAAAGGCATTTAGTGTATTTTCATGCATATCAAGATTAATGTGCGATTTTTATGTAAATTGATATGTAGAATCATATGGTTTCATTTAAAATTGATTCTGAGCAATATAAATGAGTGTACTGAAAGCCCCAAAATTGCGCATTTAGTGTATTTTCATGCATATCAAGATTAATGCTGATTCTTATGTAAATTGATGTGTAGAATCATATGGTCTCAGTTAAAATTGATTCTGAGCAATATAAATGAGTGTACTGAAAGCACCAAAATTGCGCATTTAGTGTATTTTCATGCATATCAAGATTAATGCTGATTCTTATGTAAATTGATGTGTGGAATCATATGATCTCATTTAAAATTGATTCTGATCAATATAAATGAGTGTACTGAAATATCAAAAACTGCGTATTTAGTGTATTTTCATGCATATCAAGATTAATGCTGATTCTTATGTAAATTGATGTGTAGAATCATATGGTTTCATTTAAAATTGATTCTGAGCAATATAAATGAGTGTACTGAAAGCCCGAAAATTGCGCATTTATTGTATTTTCATGCATATCAAGATTAATGCTGATTCTTATGTAAATTGGTATGTAGAATCATATGGTTTCATTTAAAATTGATTCTGAGCAATATAAATGAGTGTACTGAAAGCCCGAAAATTGCGCATTTAGTGTATTTTCATGCATATCAAGATTAATGATGATTCTTATGTAAATTGATGTGTAGAATCATATGGACACATTTAAATTTGATTCTGAGCAATATAAATGAGTGTACTGAAAGCCGGAAAATTGCGCATTTAGGGTTTTTCATGCATATCAAGATTAATGCTGATTCTTATGTAAATTGATGTGTAGAATCATATGGTCTCATATGGTTTCATTTCAAATTGATTCTGAGCAATATAAACGAGTGTACTGAAAGCCCGAAAATTGCGCATTTAGTGTATTTTCATGCATATCAAGATTAATGCTGATTCTTATGCAAATTGATGTGTAGAATCATATGGTTTCAATTAAAATTGATTCTGAGCAATATAAATGACTGTACTGAAAGACCAAACACTGCGCATTTAGTGTATTTTCGTGCATATCAAGATTAATGCTGATTCTTATGTAAATTGATGTGTAGAATCATATGGTTTCAATTAAAATTGATTCTGAGCAATATAAATGAGTGTACTGAAAGCCCGAAAATTGCGCATTTAGTGTATTTTCATGCATATCAAGATTAATGCTGATTCTTATGTAAATTGATGTGTAGAATCATATGGTTACATTTAAAATTGATTCTGAGCAATATAAATGAGTGTACTGAAAGCCCGAAAATTGCGCATTTAGTGTATTTTCATGCATATCAAGATTAATGCTGATTCTTATGTAAATTGATGTGTAGAATCATATGGTTTCATTTAAAATTGATTCTGAGCAATATAAATGAGTGTACTGAAAGCCCGAAAATTGCGCATTTAGTGTATTTTCATGCATATCAAGATTAATGCTGATTCTTATGTAAATTGATGTGTAGAATCATATGGTTTCATTTAAAATTAATTCTGAGCAATATAAATGAGTGTACTGAAAGCCCGAAAATTGCGCATTAATGTATTTTCATGCATATCAAGATTAATGCTGATTATTATGTAAATTGATGTGTAGAATCACATGGTCTCATTTCAAAATTGATTCTGAGCAATATAAATGAGTGTGCTGAAAGCCCGAATATTGCGCATTTAGTGTATTTTCATGCATATCAAGAGTAATGCTGATTCTTATGTAAATTGATGTGTAGAATCATATGGTCTCATTTAAAATTGATTCTGATCAATATAAATGAGTGTACTGAAAGTCCCAAAACTGCGCATTTAGTGTACTTTCATGCATATCAAGATTAATGCTGATTCTTATGTAAATTGATGTGTAGAATCATATGCTTACATTTAAAATTGATTCTGAGCAATATAAATGAGTGTACTGAAAGCCCGAAATTTGCGCATTCAGTGTATTTTCATGCATATCAAGATTAATGCTAATTCTTATGTAAATTGATGTGTAGAATCATACGGTCTCAGTTAAAATTGATTCTGAGCAATATAAATGAGTGTACTGAAAGCCCGAAAATTGCGCATTTAGTGTATG
>JBBBDQ010003212.1:0-24265 GCA_037127315.1 Ascarosepion bandense | reverse complement strand
TTCCGACCGTTATGAAGTAAATCGGTATATAAATGACGAATTATAGATTTTCCTAGCATTAAAAGAATAAGCCTACCTTGAAGTAACGAACAATAGGAATTTTAGAGAACCATTGCTCCGAAAGTTATGAAGTAAATTGGTATATAAATGACGAATTATACAATTTCATGGCATTAAGAGAATAAGCCTACTTTGAAGCAACGAACAATAGGAAGTTTAGAGAACCATGGCTCCGATCGTTATGAAGCAAGTCGGTATATAAATGACGATTTATATACTTTCGTAGCATTAAGAGAACAAGCCTACCTTGAAGTAACGAACCATAGGAAGTTAGAGAACAATGGCTCCAAACGTTATGAAGTAGTCGGTATATAAATGACGAATTATATAATTTCCTAACATTAAGACAATAAACCTACCTTGAAGTAACGAACAATAGGAAGTTTAGAGAACCATGGCTCCGAACGTAAGGAAGTAAATCGGTATATAAATTACGAATTATATACTTTCCTAGCATTAAGAGAATAAGCCTACCTTGAAGTAACGAACAATAGGAAGTTTAGAGAACCATGGCTCCGAACGTTATGAAGTAAGTCTGTATATAAATGACGAAATATATAATTTCCTAGCATTAAGAGAATAAGCCTACCTTGAAGTAACGAACAAAAGGAAGTTTAGAGAACCATGGCTCCGAACGTTATGAAGTAAATCGGTATATAAATGACGAATTAATTTACTTTCCTAGCATTAAGAGAATCAGCCTACCTTGAAGCAACGAACAATAGGAAGTTTAGAGAACCATGGCTCCGTACGTTATGAATTAAAACGGTATAAAAATGACGAATTAAATAATTTCCTAGCATTAAGAGTATAAGCCTACCTTGCAGCAACGAACAATAGGAAGTTTAGAGAACCATAGCTCCAAACGTTATGAAGTAAATCGGTATATAAATGACGAATTATATAATTTCCTTGTATTAAGAGAATAAGCCTACCTTGAAGCAACGAACAATAGGAAGTTTAGAGAACCATGGCTCCGATCGTTATGAAGTAAATCGGTATATAACTGACGAATTATATAATTTCATAGCATTAAGAGAATAAGCCTACTTTGAAGCAACGAACAATAGGAAGTTTAGAGAACCATGGCTCCGAACGTTATGAAGTAAGTCGGTATATAAATGACTAATTATATACTTTAGCGGCATTAATAGAATAAGCCTACCTTGAAGTAACGAATAATAGGAAGTTTAGAGAACCATGGCTCCGAACGTTGTGAAGTAAATCGGTATATAAATGACGAATTATATACTTTCGTAGCATTAAGAGAATAAGCCTACCTTGAAGTAACGAACAATAGGAAGTTTAGAGAATCATGGCTCCGAACGTTATGAAGTAAATCGTTATATAAATGACGAAATATATAAGTTCCTAGCATTAAGAGAATAACCTACCTTAAAGTATCGAACAATAGGTAGTTTAGAGAACCATGGCTCCGAACGTTATGAAGTAAGTAGGTATATAAATGACGAATTATATACTTTCCTAGCATTAAGAGAATAAGCCTACCTTGAAGTAACGATCAATAAGAAGTTTCAGAGAACCATGGCTCCGAACGTTATGAAGTAAATCGGTATATAAATGACGAATTATATACATTCCTAGCATTAAGAGAATCAGCCTACCTTGAAGCAACGAACAATAGGAAGTTAGAGAACCATGGCTCCGAACGTTATGAATTAAAACGGTATATAAATGACGAATTATATAATTTCATAGCATTACGAGAATAAGCCTACCTTAAAACAAGGAACAATAGGAAGTTTAGAGTAAGATGGCTCCAAACGTTATGAAGTAAACCGGGATATAAATGACGAATTATATAATTTCCTAGTATTAAGACAATAAGCCTACCTTGAAGCAACGATCAATAGGAAGTTTAGAGAACAATGGCTCCGAACGTTATGAAGTAAACCGGTATATAAATGACGAATTATATAATTTCATAGCATTAAGAGAATAAGCCTGTTTTGAAGCAACGAACAATAGGAAGTTTAGAGAACCATGGCTCCGAACGTTATGAAGTAAATCGGTATATAAATGACGAATTATAGACTTTCCTAGCATAAAGAGAATAAGCCTACCTTGAAGTAACGAACAATAGGAAGTTTAGAGAACCATGGCTCCGAACGTTATGAAGTAAATCGGTATATAAATGACGAATTATATACTTTCCTAGCATTATGAGAATAAGCCTACCTTGAAGTAACGAACAATAGGAAGTTTAGAGAACCATGGCTCCGAACGTTATGAAGTAAATCTGTATATAAATGACGAATTATATACTTTCCTAGCATTAAGAGAATAAGCGTACCTTGAAATAACGAACAATAGGATGTTTAGAGAATCATGGCTCCGAAAGTTGTGAAGTAAGTCGGTATATAAATGTCGAATTATAAAATTTCCTAGCATTGAGAGAATAAGCCTACCTTGAAGTAACGAACAATAGGAAGTTTAGAGAACGATGGCTCCGAACGTTATGAAGCAAGTCTGTACATAAATGACGAATTATATAATTTCCCAGCATTAAGAGAATAAGCCTACCTTGAAGTAACGAACAATAGGAAGTTTAGAGAACCATGGCTCCGAACGTTATGAAGTAAATCGGTATATAAATGACGAATTATATACTTTCCTAGCATTAAGAGAATAAGCGTACCTTGAAGTAACTAACAATAGTATGTTTAGAGAACCATGGCTCCGAACGTTGTGAAGTAACTCGGTATATAAATGACGAATTATATAATTTCCTAGCATTGAGAGAATAAGCCTACCTTGAAGTAACGAACAATAGGAAGTTTAGAGAACTATGGCTCCGAACGTTATGAAGCAAGTCTGTATATAAATGACGAATTATATAATTTCCTAGCATTAAGAGAATAAGCCTACCTTGAAGTAACGAACAATAGGAAGTTTAGAACCATGACACCAAACGTTATGAAGTAAAACGGTATATGAATGAGGAATTATATAATTTCCTAGCATTAAGAGAATAAGCCTACCTTGAAGTAACGAACAATAGGAAGTTTAGAGAACCATGGCTCCGAACGTTATGAAATAGTCGGTATATAAAAGACGAATTATATAATTTCCTAGCATTAAGAGAATAAGCCTACCTTGAAGTAAGGAACAAAAGGAAGTTTAGAGAACCATGGCTCCGAACGTTATGAAGTAAATCGGTATATAAATGACGAATTATATACTTTCCTAGCATTACGAGAATAAGCCTACCTTGAAGTAACGAACAATAGGAAGTTTAGAGAACCATGGCTCCGAACGTTATGAAGTAAGTCTGTATATAAATGACGAATTATATAATTTCCTAGCATTAAGAGAATTAACCTACATTGAATAACGAACAATAGGAAGTTTAGAGATCCATGGCTCCGAACGTTATGAATTAAAACGGTATATAAATGACGAATTATATAATTTCATAGCATTAAGAGAATAAGCCTACCTTGAAGCAACGAACAATAGGAAGTTTAGAGAAACATGGCTCCGAACGTTATGAAGTAAATCGGTATATAAATGACGAATTGTAGACTTTCCTAGCATTATGAGAATAAGCGTACCTTGAAGTAACGAACAATAGGATGTTTAGAGAACCATGGCTCCGAACGTTATGAAGTAAATCGGTATATAAATGACGAATTATATACTTTCCTAGCATTAAGATAATAAGCGTACCTTGAAGTAACGAACAATAGGATGTTTAGAGAACCATGGCTCCGAACGTTGTGAAGTAACTCGGTATATAAATGACGAATTATATAATTTCCTAGCATTAAGAGAATAATCCTACCTTGAAGTAACGAACTATAGAAAGTTTAGAGAACAATGGCGTCCGAACGTTATGAAGTAAATATGTATATAAATGACGAATTATATACTTTCCTAGCACTAAGAGTATTAACCTACCTTGAAGTAACGAACAATAGGAAGATTAGAGAACCATGACTCCGAACGTTATGAAATAGTCGGTATATAAATGAGGAATTATATAATTTCCTAGCATTAAGAGAATAAGCCTACCTTGAAGTAACGAACAATAGGAAGTTTAGAGAACCATGGCTCCGAACGTTATGAAGTAAATCGGTATATAAATGACGAATTATATACTTTCCTAGCATTACGAGAATAAGCCTACCTTGAAGTAACGAACAATAGGAAGTTTAAAGAACCATGGCTCCGAACGTTATGAATTAAAACGGTATATAAATGACGAATTATATAATTTCCTAGCAGTAAGAGTATAAGCCTACCTTGAAGCAACGAACAATAGGAAGTTTAGAGAACCATGGCTCCAAAAGTTATGAAGTAAATCGGTATATAAATGACGAATTATATAATTTCCTAGCATTAAGAGAATAAGCCTACTGTGAAGCAACGAACAATAGGAAGTTTAGAGAACCATGGCTCCGAACGTTATGAAGTAAGTCGGTATATAAATGACGAATTATATACTTTCGTAGCATTAAGAGAATAAGCCTACCTTAAAGTAACGATCAATAGGAAGTTTAGAGAACCATGGCTCCGAACGTTATGAAGTAAATCGGTATATAAATGACGAATTATATACTTGCCTAGCATTAAGAGAATAAGCATACCTTGAAGTAACGAACAATAGGAAGTTTAGAGAACCATGGCTCCGAACGTTATGAAGTAAGTCTGTATATAAATGACGAAATATATAATTTCCTAGCATTAAGAGAATAAGCCTACCTTGAAGTAACGAACAATAGGAAGTTTAGAGAACCATGGCTCCGAACGTTATGAAGTAAGTCTGTATATAAATGACGAAATATATAATTTCCTAGCATTAAGAGAATAAGCCTACCTTGAAGTAACGAACAATAGGAAGTTTAGAGAACCATTGCTTCGAACGTTATGAAGTAAATCGGTATATAAATGACGAACTATATATTTTCCTAGCATTACGAGAATAAGCCTACGTTGAAGTAACGAACAATAGGAAGTTTAGAGAACCATGGCTCCGAACGTTATGAAGTAAGTCTGTATATAAATGTCGAATTATATAATTTCCTAGCATTAAGAAAATAAGCCTATTTGAAGCAACGAACAATAGGAAGTTTAGAGAACCATGGCTCCGAACGTTATGAATTAAATCGTCATATAAATGACGAATTATATACTTTCCTAACATTAAGAGAATAAGCCTACCTTGAAGTAACGAACAATAGGAAGTTTAGAGAACCATGGCTCCGAACGTTATGAAGTAAGTCTGTATATAAATGACGAAATATATAATTTCCTAGCATTAAGAGAATAAGCCTACCTTGAAGTAACGAACAATAGGAAGTTTAGAGAACCATGGCTCCGAACGTTATGAAGTAAGTCTGTATATAAATGACGAAATATATAATTTCCTAGCATTAAGAGAATAAGCCTACCTTGAAGTAACGAACAATAGGAAGTTTAGAGAACCATGGCTCCGAACGTTATGAAGTAAGTCTGTATATAAATGACGAAATATATAATTTCCTAGCATTAAGAGAATAAGCCTACCTTGAAGTAACGAACAATAGGAAGTTTAGAGAACCATGGCTCCGAACGTTATGAAGTAAATCGGTATATAAATGACGAACTATATATTTTCCTAGCATTACGAGAATAAGCCTACGTTGAAGTAACGAACAAAAGGAAGTTTAGAGAACCATGGCTCCGAACGTTATGAAGTAAGTCTGTATATAAATGTCGAATTATATAATTTCCTAGCATTAAGAAAATAAGCCTATTTGAAGCAACGAACAGTAAGAAGTTTAGAGAACCATGGCTCCAAACGTTATGAAGTAAATCGTTATATAAATGACGAATTATATACTTTCCTAGCATTACGAGAATAATCCTACCTTGAAGTAACGAACAATAGGAAGTTTAGAGAACCATGGCTCCGAACGTTATGAAGTAAGTCTGTATATAAATGTCGAATTATATAATTTCCTAGCATTAAGAAAATAAGCCTATTTGAAGCAACGAACAATAAGAAGTTTAGAGAACCATGGCTCCAAACGTTATGAAGTAAATCGTTATATAAATGACGAATTATATACTTTCCTAGCATTACGAGAATAATCCTACCTTGAAGTAACGAACAATAGGAAGTTTAGAGAACCATGGCTCCGAAAGTTATGAAGTAAGTCTGTATATAAATGTCGAATTATATAATTTCCTAGCATTAAGAAAATAAGCCTATTTGAAGCAACGAACAATAAGAAGTTTAGAGAACCATGGCTCCAAACGTTATGAAGTAAATCGTTATATAAATGACGAATTATATACTTTCCTAGCATTACGAGAATAATCCTACCTTGAAGTAACGAACAATAGGAAGTTTAGAGAACCATGGCTCAGAACGTTATGAAGTAAATCGGTATATAAATGACGAATTACATACTTTCCTAGAATTAAGAGAATAAGCCTACCTTGAAGTAACGAACAATAGGAAGTTTAGAGAACCATGGCTCCTAACGTTATGAAGTAAGTCGGTATATCAATGACGAATTATATAATTTCCTAGCATTGAGAGAATAAGCCTACCTTGAAGTAACGATCAATAGGAAGTTTAGAGAACCATGGCTCCGAACGGTATGAAGTAAATCGGTATATAAATGAGGAATTATAAACTTTCCTAGCATTAAGTGAATAATCCTACCTTGAAGTAACGAACAATAGGAAGTTTAGAGAACCATGGCTCCGAACGTTATGAAGTAAGTCGGTATATAAATGACGAATTATATAATTTCCTAGCATTAAGAAAATAAGCCTATTTGAAGCAACGAACAATAAGAAGTTTAGAGAACCATGGCTCCGAATGCTATGAAATAAAACGGTATATAAATGACGAATTATATACTTTCCTAGCATTACGAGAATAAGCCTACCTTGAAGTAACGAACAATAGGAAGTTTAGAGAACCATGGCTCCGAACGTTATGAAGTAAGTCTGTATATAAATGTCGAATTATATAATTTCCTAGCATTAAGAAAATAAGCCTATTTGAAGCAACGAACAATAAGAAGTTTAGAGAACCATGGCTCCAAACGTTATGAAGTAAATCGTTATATAAATGACGAATTATATACTTTCCTAGCATTACGAGAATAATCCTACCTTGAAGTAACGAACAATAGGAAGTTTAGAGAAACCATGGCTCCGAACGGTATGAAGTAAATCGGTATATAAATGACGAATTACATACTTTCCTAGAATTAAGAGAATAAGCCTACCTTGAAGTAACGAACAATAGGAAGTTTAGAGAACCATGGCTCCTAACGTTATGAAGTAAGTCGGTATATCAATGACGAATTATATAATTTCCTAGCATTGAGAGAATAAGCCTACCTTGAAGTAACGATCAATAGGAAGTTTAGAGAACCATGGCTCCGAACGGTATGAAGTAAATCGGTATATAAATGACGAATTATAAACTTTCCTAGCATTAAGTGAATAATCCTACCTTGAAGTAACGAACAATAGGAAGTTTAGAGAACCCTGGCTCCGAACGTTATGAAGTAAGTCGGTATATAAATGACGAATTATATAATTTCCTAACATTAAGAGAATAAGCCTAACTTGAAGTATCGGACAATATGAAGTTTAGAGAACCATGGCTCCGAAAGTTATGAAGTAAATCGGTATATTAAATGACGAATTATATACTTTCCTAACATTAAGAGAATAAGCCTACCTTGAAGTAACGAACAATAGGAAGTTTTGAGAACCATGGCTCCGAACGTTATGAAGTAAATCGGTATATAAATGACGACTTATATACTTTCCTAACATGAAGAGAATAAGCCTACCTTTAAGTAACGAGCAATAGGAAGTTTAGAGAACCATGGCTCCGACCGTTATGAAGTAAATCGGTATATAAATGACGAATTATAGACTTTCTTAGCATTAAAAAATAAGCCTACCTTGAAGTAACGAACAATAGGAATTTTAGAGAACCATGGCTACGAAAGTTATGAAGTAAATCGGTATATAAATGACGAATTATATAATTTCCTAGCATTACGAGAAGAAGCCTACCTTGAAGTAACGAACATTAGGAAGTTTAGAGAACCATGGCTCCGAACGTTATGAAGTAAATCGTTATATAAATGACGAATTATAAACTTTCCTAGCATTAAGAGAATAAGCCTCCCTTGAAGTAATGAACAATAGGAAGTTTAGAGAACCATGGCTCCGAACGTTATGAAGTAAGTCGGTATATAAATGACGAAATATATAATTTCCTAGCATTAAGAGAATAAGCCTACCCTGAAGTAACGAACAATAGAAAGTTCAGAGAAACATGGCTCCGAACCTTATGAAGTAAATCGGTATATAAATGACGAATTATATACTTTCCTAGCATTAAGAGAATTAACCTACCTTGGAGTAACGAACAATAGGTAGTTTAGAGAACCATGGCTCCGAAAGTTATGAAGTAAATCGGTATACAAATGTCGAATTATCGACTTTCCTAGCATTAAGAGAATAAGCCTAACTTGAAGTAACGAACAATAGGAAGTTTAGAGAACCATGGCTCCGAAAGTTATGAAGTAAGTCTGTATATAAATGACGAAATATATAATTTCCTAGCATTAAGAGAATAAGCCTATCTTGAAGTAACGAACAATAGAAAGTTTAGAGAACCATGGCTCCGAACGTTATGAAGTAAATCGGTATATAAATGACGAATTATATACTTTCCTAGCATGAAGAGAATTAACCTACCTTGGAGTAACGAACAATAGGAAGTTTACAGAACCATGGCTCCGAAAGTTATGAAGTAAATCGGTATACAAATGATGAATTATAGACTTTCCTAGCATTAAGAGAATAAGCCTACCTTGAAGTAACGAACAATAGGAAGTTTAGAGAACCATGGCTCCGAACGTTATGAAGTAAATCGGTATATAAATGACGAATTATATACTTTCCTAACATTAAGAGAATAAGCCTACCTTGAAGTAACGAACAATAGGAAGTTTAGAGAATCATAGCTCCGAACGTTATGAAGTAAGTCTGTATATAAATGACGAAATATATAATTTCCTAGCATTAAGAGAATAAGCCTACCTTGAAGTAACGAACAATAGGAAGTTTAGAGAACCATGGCTCCGAAAGTTACGAATTAAATCGGTATATATATGACGAATTATATAATTTCCTAGCATTGAGAGAATAAGCCTACCTTGAAGTAACGAACAATAGGAAGTTTAGAGAACAATGGCTCCGAACGTTATGAAGTAAGTCTGTATATAAATGACGAAATATATAATTTCCTAGCATTAAGAGAATAAGCCTACCTTGAAGTAACGAACAATAGGAAGTGTAGAGAACCATGGCTCCAAACGTTATGAAGTAAGTCTGTATATAAATGACGAATTATATAATTTCCTAGCATTAAGAGAATAAGCCTACCTTTAAGTAACGAACAATAGGAAGTTTAGAGAACCATGGCTCCGAACGTTATGAAGTAAGTCGGTATATAAATGACGAATTATATACTTTCCTAGCATTAACAGAATAAGCTTACGTTGAATTAACGAACAATAGGAATTTTAGAGAACCATGACTCCGGACGTTATGAAGTAAAACGGTATATGAATGAGGAATTATATAATTTCATAGCATTAAGAGAATAATCCTACCTTGAAGTAACGAACAATAGAAATTTTAGAGAACCATGGCTCCGAACGTTATGAAGTAAGTCGGTATATAAATGACGAATTATATACTTTCCTAGCATTAAGAGAATAAGCCTACTTTGAAGTAACGAACAATAGGAAGTTTAGTGAACCATGGCTCCGAGCGTTATGAAGTAAGTCTGTATATAAATGACGAATTATATAATTTCATAGCATTAAGAGAATAAGTCTACCTTAAAGTAACGAACAATAGGAAGTTTAGAGAACCATGGCTCCTAGCGTTATGAAGTAAAACGGTATATGAATGACGAAATATATACTTTCCTAGCATTAAGAGAATAAGCCTACCTTAAAGTAACGAACAATAGGAAGTTTAGAGAACCATGGCTCCGAAAGTTATGAAGTAAAACGGTATATGAATGACGAATTATATAGTTTCCTAGCATTAAGAGAATCAGCCCACGGTGAAGTAACGAACAATAGGAAGTTTAGAGAACCATGGCTCCGAACGTTATGAATTAAAACGTTATATAAATGACGAATTATATAATTTCCTAGCATTAAGAGAGTAAGCCTACATTGAAGCAACGAACAATAGGAAGTTTAGAGGACCATGGCTCCAAAAGTTATGAAATAAATCGGTATATAAATGACGAATTATATACTTTCATAGCATTAAGAGAATAAGCCTACCTTGAAGTAACGAACAATAGGAAGTTTAGAGAACCATGGCTCCGAACGTTATGAAGTAAATCGGTATATAAATGACGAATTATATGCTTTCCTAGCATTAAGAGAATTAGCCTACCTTGGAGTAACGAACAATAGGAAGTTTAGAGAACCATGGCTCCGAAAGTTATGAAGTAAATCGGTATATAAATGACGAATTATAGACTTTCCTAGCATTAAGAGAATAAGCCTACCTTGAAGTAACGAACAATAGGAAGTTTAGAGAACCATGGCTCCGAACGTTACGAAGTAAATCGGTATATAAATGACGAATTGTATACTTTCCTAACATTAAGAGAATAAGCCTACCTTGAAGTAACGAACAATAGGAATTTTAGAGAACCATAGCTCCGAACGTTTGAAGTAAGTCGGTATATAAATGAAGAATTATATAATTTCCTCGCATTGAGAGAATAAGCCTACCTTGAAGCAACGAACAATAGGAAGTTTAGAGAACCATGGCTCCGAACGTTATGAAGTAAGTCTGTATATAAATGACGAAATATATAATTTCCTAGCATTAAGAGAATAAGCCTACCTTGAAGTAACGAACAATAGGAAGTTTAGAGAACCATGGCTCAGAACGATCTGAAGTAAATCGGTATATAAATGACGAATTATATACTTTCCTAGCATTACGAGAATAAGCCTACCTTGAAGTAACGAACAATAGGAAGTTTAGAGAACCATGGCTCCGAACGTTATGAAGTAAGTCTATATATAAATGACGAATTATATAATTTCCAAGCATTAAGAGAATAAGCCTACCTTGAAGCAACGAACAATAGGAAATTTAGAGAACCATGGCTCCGAACGTTATGAAGTAAATCGGTATATAAATGACGAATTATATAATTTCATAGCATTAAGAGAATTAGCCTACTTTGAAGCAACGAACAATAGGAAGTTTAGAGAACCATGGCTACCAACCTTATGAATTAAATCGGTATATAAATGACGAATGATATACTTTCCTAGCATTAAGAGAATAAGCCTACCTTGAAGTAACGAACAATAGGTAGTTTAGAGAACCATGGCTCCGAACGTTATGAAATAAATCGGTATATAAATGACGAATTATATACTTTCCTAACATGAAGAGAATAAGCCTACCTTGAAGTAACGAACAATAGGAAGTTTAGAGAACCATGGCTCCGAACGTTATGAAGTAAATCGTTATATAAATGACGAATTATATACTTTCCTAGCATTACGAGAATAAGCCTACCTTGAAGTAACGAACAATAGGAAGTTTAGAGAAACATGGCTCCGAACGTTATGAAGTAAGTCGGTATATAATTTACGAATTATATAATTTCCAAGCATTGAGAGAATAAGCCTACCTTGAAGTAACGAACAATAGGAAGTTTACAGAACCATGGCTCCGAACGTTATAAAGTAAATCGGCATAAAAATGACGAGTTATATATTTTCCTAGCATTAAGAGAATAAGCATACTTTGAAGTAACGAACAATAGGAAGTTTAGTGAACCATGGCTCCGAGCGTTATGAAGTAAGTCTGTATATAAATGACGAATTATATACTTTCCTAGCATTAAGAGAATAAGCCTACCTTGAAGTAACGAACAATAGGAAGTTTAGAGAAGCATGGCTCCGAACGATATGAAGTAAGTCTGTATATAATTGACGAATTATATAATTTCCTAGCATTAAGAGAATAAGCCTATCTTGAAGTAACGAACAATAGGAAGTTTAGAGAAACATGGCTCCGAACGTTATGAAGTAAATCGGTATATCAATGACAAATTATATACTTTCCTAGCATTAAGAGAATAAGACTGCCTTGAAGTAACGAACAATAGGAAGTTTAGAGAACCATGGCTCCAAACTTTATGAAATAAGTCTGTATATAAATGACGAATTATATCATTTCCTAGCATTAAGAGAATAAGCCTACCTTGAAGTAACGAACAATAGGAAATTTAGAGAACCATGGCTCCGAACGTTATGAAGGAAGTCGGTATATAAATGACGAATTATATACTTTCCTAGCATTAAGAGAATAAGCCTAACCTAGAAGAAACGAACAATAGGAAGTTTAGAGAACCATGGCTCGGAATGTTATGAAGTTAGTCTGTATATAAATGAAGAATTATATAATTTCCTAGCATTAAGAGAATAAGCCTACCTTCAAGTAACGAACAATAGGAAGTTGAGAGAACCATGGCTCCGAACGTTATGAAGTAAATCGGTATATAAATGACGACTTATATACTTTCCTAGCATTATGAGAATAAGCCTACTTTGAAGTAACGAACAATAGGAAGTTTAGTGAACCATGGCTCCGAGCGTTATGAAGTAAGTCTGTATATAAATGACGAATTATATAATTTCCTAGCATTAAGAGAATAAGCCTACCTTAAAGTAACGAACAATAGGAAGTTTAGAGAACCATGGCTCCGAGCGTTATGAAGTAAAACGGTATATGAATGACGAATTATATACTTTCCTAGCATTAAGAGAATAAGCCTATCTTAAAGTAACGAACAATAGGTAGTTTAGAGAACGATGGCTCCGAACGTTATGAAGTAAAACGGTATATGAATGACGAATTATATACTTTCCTTGCATTAAGAGAATCAGCCTACCTTGAAGCAACGAACAATAGGAAGTTTAGAGAACCATGGCTCCGAACGTTATGAATTAAAACGGTATATAAATGACGAATTATATAATTTCCTAGCATGAAGAGAGTAAGCCTACCTTGAAGCAACGACCAATAGGAAGTTTAGAGAACCATGGCTCCAAACCTTATGAAGTAAATCGGTATATAAAAGAAGTATTATATACTTTCGTAGCATTCAGAGAATAAGCCTACCTTGAAGTAACGAACAATAGGAAGTTTAGAGAACCATGGCTCCGAACGTTATGAAGTAAATCGGTATATAAATGACGAATTATATACTTTCCTAGCATTAAGAGAATTAACCTACCTTGAAGGAACGAACAATAGGAAGTTTAGAGAACCATGGCTCCGAACTTTATGATATATGTCTGTATAGAAATGACGAAATATATAATTTCCTAGCATTAAGAGAATAAGCGTACCTTGAAGTAACGAACAATAGGAAGTTTAGAGAACCATGGCTCCGAACGTTATGATGGAAGTCGGTATATAAATGACGAATTATATACTTTCCTAGCATTAAGAGAATAAGCCTAACCTAGAAGAAACGAACAATAGGAAGATTAGAGAACCATGGCTCGGAATGTTATGAAGTTAGTCTGTATATAAATGACGAATTATATAATTTCCTAGCATTAAGAGAATAAGCCTACCTTGAAGTAACGAACAATAGGAAGTTGAGAGAACCATGGCTCCAAACGTTATGAAGTAAATCGGTATATAAATGACGACTTATATACTTTCCTAGCATTAAGAGAATAAGACTACTTTGAAGTAACGAACAATAGGAATTTTAGTGAACCATGGCTCCGAGCGTTATGAAGTAAGTCTGTATATAAATGACGAATTATATAATTTCCTAGCATTAAGATAATAAGCCTACCTTAAAGTAACGAACAATAGGAAGTTTAGAGAACCATGGCTCCGAGCGTTATGAAGTAAAACGGTATATGAATGACGAATTATATACTTTCCTAGCATTAAGAGAATAAGCCTATCTTAAAGTAACGAACAATAGGTAGTTTAGAGAATCATGGCTCCGAACGTTATGAAGTAAAACGGTATATAAATGACGAATTATATAATTTCCTAGCATTAAGAGAGTAAGCCTACCTTGAAGCAACGACTAATAGGAAGTTTAGAGAACCATGGCTCCAAACGTTATGAAGTAAATCGGTATATAAATGACGAATTATATACTTTCGTAGCATTCAGAGAATAAGCCTAACTTGAAGTAACGAACAATAGGAAGTTTAGAGAACCATGGCTCCGAAAGTTATGAAGTAAATCGGTATATAAATGACGAATTATATACATTCCCAGCATTAAGAGAATTAACCTACCTTGAAGGAACGAACAATAGGAAGTTTAGAGAACCATGGCTCCGAACGTTATGATATAAGTCGGTATAGAAATGACGAAATATATAATTTCCTAGCATTAAGAGAATAAGCCTACCTTGAAGTAACGAACAATAGGAAGTCTAGAGAACCATGGCCCAGAACGTTATGAAGTAAATCGGTATATAAATGACGAATTATATACTTTCCTAGCATTAAGAGAATTAACCTACCTTGGAGTAACGAACAATAGGAAGTTTAGAGAACCATGGCTCCGAAAGTTATGAAGTAAATCGGTATATAAATGACGAATTATAGACTTTCCTAGCATTAAGAGAATAAGCCTACCTTGAAGTAACGAACAATAGGAAGTTTAGAGAACCATGGCTCCGAACGTTATGAAGTAAATCGGTATATAAATGACGAATTGTATACTTTCCTAACATTAAGAGAATAAGCCTACCTTGAAGTAACGAACAATAGGAAGTTTAGAGAACCATAGCTCCGAACGTTTGAAGTAAGTCGGTATATAAATGACGAATTATATAATTTCCTCGCATTGAGAGGATAAGCCTACCTTGAAGTAACGAAAAATAGGAAGTTTAGGGAACCATGGCTCCGAACGTTATGAAGTAAGTCTGTATATAAATGACGAAATATATAATTTCCTAGCATTAAGAGAATAAGCCTACCTTGAAGTAACGAACAATAGGAAGTTTAGAGAACCATGGCTCCGAACGTTATGAAGTAAGTCTATATATAAATGACGAATTATATAATTTCCTAGCTATTAAGAGAATAAGCCTACATTCAAGCAACGAACAATAGGAAGTTTAGAGAACCATGGCTCCGAACGTTATGATATAAGTCTGTATAGAAATGACGAAATATATAATTTCCTAGCATTAAGAGAATAAGCCTACCTTGAAGTAACGAACAATAGGAAGTTTAGAGAACCATGGCTCCGAACGTTATGAAGGAAGTCGGTATATAAATGACGAATTATATACTTTCCTAGCATTAAGAGAATAAGCCTAAACTAGAAGAAACGAACAATAGGAAGTTTAGAGAACCATGGCTCGGAATGTTATGAAGATAGTCTGTATATAAATGACGAATTATATAATTTCCTAGCATTAAGAGAATAAGCCTACCTTGAAGTACCGAACAATAGGAAGTTGAGAGAACCATGACTCCGAACGTTATGAAGTAAATCGGTATATAAATGACGACTTATATACTTTCCTAGCATTAAGAGAATAAGCCTACTTTGAAGTAACGAACAATAGGAAGTTTAGTGAACCATGGCTCCGAGCGTTATGAAGAAAGTCTGTATATAAATGACGAATTATATAATTTCCTAGCATTAAGAGAATAAGCCTACCTTAAAGTAACGAACAATAGGAAGTTTAGAGAACCATGGCTCCGAACGTTATGAAGTAAAACGGTATATGAATGACGAATTATATACTTTCCTAGCATTAAGAGAATCAGCCTACCTTGAAGTAACGAACAATAGGAAGTTTAGAGAACCATGGCTCCGAACGTTATGAATTAAATCGGTATATAAATGACGAATTATATACTTTCGTAGCATTCAGAGAATAAGCCTACCTTGAAGTAACGAACAATAGGAAGTTTAGAGAACCATGGCTCCGAACGTTATGAAGTAAATCGGTATATAAATGACGAATTATATACTTTCCTAGCATTAAGAGAATTAACCTTCCTTGAAGGAACAAACAATAGGAAGTTTAGAGAACCATGGCTCCGAACATTATGATATAAGTCTGTATAGAAATGACGAAATATATAATTTCCTAGCATTAAGAGAATAAGCCTACCTTGAAGTAACGAACAATAGGAAGTTTAGAGAACCATGGCTCCGAACGTTATGAAGTAAATCGGTATATAAATGACGAATTATATACTTTCCTAGCATTAAGAGAATTAACCTACCTTGGAGTAACGAACAATAGGAAGTTTAGAGAACCATGGCTCCGAAAGTTATGAAGTAAATCGGTATATAAATGACGAATTATAGACTTTCCTAGCATTAAGAGAATAAGCCTACCTTGAAGTAACGAACAATAGGAAGTTTAGAGAACCATGGCTCCGAAAGTTATGAAGTAAATCGGTATATAAATGACGAATTATATACTTTCCTAACATTAAGAGAATAAGCCTACCTTGAAGTAACGAACAATAGGAAGTTTAGAGAACCATAGCTCCGAACGTTTGAAGTAAGTCGGTATATAAATGACGAATTATATAATTTCCTCGCATTGAGAGAATAAGCCTACCTTGAAGTAACGAACAATAGGAAGTTTAGAGAACCATGGCTCCGAACGTTATGAAGTAAGTCTGTATATAAATGACGAAATATATAAATTCCTAGCATTAAGAGAATAAGCCTACCTTGAAGTAACGAACAATAGGAAGTTTAGAGAACCATGGCTCAGAACGATATGAAGTAAATCAGTATATATATGATTAATTATATACTTTCCTAGCATTACGAGAATTAGCCTACCTTGAAGTAACGAACAATAGGAAGTTTAGAGAACCATGGCTCCGAACGTTATGAAGTAAGTCTGTATATAATAGACGAATTATATAATTTTCTAGCATTAAGAGAATAAGCCTACCTTGAAGTAACGAACAATAGGAAGTTTAGAGAACCATAGTTCCGAACGTTATGAAGTAAATCGGTATATAAATGACGAATTATATACTTTCCTAGCATTAAGAGAATAAGCCTACCTTAAAGTAACGAACAATAGGAAGTTTAGAGAACCATGGCTCCGAGCGTTATGAAGTAAAACTGTATATGAATGACGAATTATATACTTTCCTAGCATTAAGAGAATAAGCCTACCTTAAAGTAACGAACAATAGGAAGTTTAGAAAACCATGGCTCCGAATGTTATGAAGTAAATCGGTATATGAATGACGAATTATATACATTCCTAGCATTAAGAGAATAAGCCTACCTTGAAGCAACGAACAATAGGAAATTTAGAGAACCAATGTCTTCGAACGTTATGAGGTAAAACGGTATATGAATGACAAATTATTTACTTTCCTTGCATTAAGAGAATAAGCCTACCTTGAAGCAACGAACAATAGGAAGTTTAGAGAACCATGGCTTCGAACGATATGAATAAAACGGTATATGAATGACGAATTATATACTATCCTAGAATTAAGAGAATAAGCCTACCTTGAAGTAACGAACAATAGGAAGTTTAGAGAGCCATGACTCCGAACGTTATGAAGTAAGTCGATATATGAATGACGAATTATATAATTTCCTAGCATTAAGAGAATAAGCCTACCTTAAAGTAACGAACAATAGGAAGTTTAGAGAACCATGGCTCCGAGCGTTATGAAGTAAAACGTTATATGAATGACGAATTATATAATTTCCTAGCATTAAGAGAATAAGCCTACCTTAATGTAACGAACAATAGGAAGTTTAGGGAACCATGACTCCGAACGTTATGAAGTAAAACGGTATATGAATGACGAATTATATACTTTCCTAGCATTAAGAGAATTAGCCTACCTTGGAGTAACGAACAATAGGAAGTTTAGAGAACCATGACTCCGAACGTTATGAAGTAACACGGTATATGAATGAGGAATTATATAATTTCCTAGCATTAATAGAATAAGCCTACCTTGAAGTAACGAACAATAGGAAGTTTAGAGAAACATGGCTCCGAACGATATGAAGTAAATCGGTATATAAATGACGAATTATATGCTTTCCTAGCATTAAGAGAATAAGCCTACCTTGAAGTAACGAACAATAGGAAGTTTAGAGAACCATGGCTCAGAACGTTATGAAGTAAATCGGTATATAAATGACGAATTATATACTTTCCTAGCATTAAGAGAATAAGCCTACCTTGAAGTAACGAACAATAGCAAGTTTAGAGAATCATGGCTCCGAACGTTATGAAGTAAATCGATATATAAATGACGAATTATATGCTTTCCTAGCGTTAAGAGAATAAGCCTACCTTGAAGTAACGAACAATATGAAGTTTAGAGAACCATGGCTCCAAACGTTATGAGGTAAATCGGTATATAAATGACGAATTATATAATTTCCTAGCATTAAGAGAATAAGCCTACCTTGAAGCAACGATCAATAGGAAGTTTAAAGAACCATGGCTCCGAAAGTTATGAAGTAAATCGGTATATAAATGACGAATTATATAATTTCCTAGCATTAAGAGAATAAGCCTACCTTAAAGTAACGATTATAGGAAGTTTAGAGAACCATGGCTCCGAACGTTATGAAGTAAAACGGTATATGAATTACGAATTATATACTTTCCTAGCATTAAGAGAATAAGCCTACCTTGAAGTAACGAACAATAGGAAATTTAGAGAACCATGACTCCGAACGTTATGACGTAAAACGGTATATGAATGATGAATTATATATTTTCCTAGCATTAAGAGAATAAGCCTACCTTGAAGCAACGAACAATAGGAAGTTTAGAGAACCATGGCTCCGAACGTTATGAAGTAAATCGGTATATAAATGACGAATTATATAATGTCATAGCATTAAGAGAATAAGCCTACTTTGAAGCAACGAACAATAGGAAGTTTAGAGAACCATGGCTACGAACGTTATGAATTAAATCGGTATATAAATGACGAATTATATACTTTCCTAGCATTAAGAGAATAAGCCTACCTTGAAGTAACGATCAATAGGAAGTTTTAGAACCATGGCTCCGAACGTTATGAAGTAAATCGGTATGTAAATGACGAATTATATACTTTCCCAGCAGTAAGAGAATAAGCCTACCTTGAAGTAACGAACAATAGGTAGTTTAGAGAAGCATGGCTCCGAACGTTATGAAGTAAGTCTGTATATAATTGACGAATTATATAATTTCCTAGCATTAAGAGAATAAGCCTATCTTGAAGTAACGAACAATAGGAAGTTTAGAGAAACATGGCTCCGAACGTTATGAAGTAAATCGGTATATAAATGACAAATTATATACTTTCCTAGCATTAAGAGAATAAGCCTACCTTGAAGTAACGAACAATAGGAAGTTTAGAGAACCATGGCTCCAAACGTTATGAAATAAGTCTGTATATAAATGACGAATTATATCATTTCCTAGCATTAAGAGAACAAGCCTACCTTGAAGTAACGAACAATAGGAAGTTTAGAGAACCATGGCTCCGAACGTTATGAAGTAAGTCTGTATATAATAGACGAATTATATAATTTTCTAGCATTAAGAGAATAAGCCTACCTTGAAGTAACGAACAATAGGATGTTTAGAGAACCATAGTTCCGAACGTTATGAAGTAAATCGGTATATAAATGACGAATTATATACTTTCCTAGCATTAAGAGAATAAGCCTACCTTAAAGTAACGAACAATAGGAAGTTTAGAGAACCATGGCTCCGAGCGTAATGAAGTAAAACGGTATATGAATGACGAATTATATACTTTCCTAGCATTAAGAGAATAAGCCTACCTTAAAGTAACGAACAAAAGGAAGTTTAGAAAACCATGACTCCGAAAGTTATGAAGTAAATCGGTATATGAATGATGAATTATATACATTCCTAGCTTTAAGAGAATAAGCCTACCTTGAAGCAACGAACAATAGGAAATTTAGAGAACCAATGTCTTCGAACGTTATGAGGTAAAACTATATATGAATGACAAATTATTTAGTTTCCTTGCATTAAGAGAATAAGCCTACCTTGAAACAACGAACAATAGGAAGTTTAGAGAAACATGGCTTCGAACGGTATGAAGTAAAACGGTATATGAATGACGAATTATATACTATCCTAACATTAAGAGAATAAGCCTACCGTGAAGTAACGAACAATAGGAAGTTTAGAGAACCATGACTCCGAACGTTATGAAGTAAGTCGGTATATGAATGACGAATTACATAATTTCCTAGCATTAAGAGAATAAGCCTACCTTAAAGTAACGAACAATAGGAAGTTTAGAGAACCATGGCTCCGAGCGTTGTGAAGTAAAACGTTATATGAATGACGAATTATATACTTTCCTAGCATTAAGAGAATAAGCCTATCTTAAAGCAACGAACAATAGGAAGTTTAGAGAACCATGGCTCCCAACGTTATGAAGTAAATCGATATATAAATGACGAATTATATGCTTTCCTAGCATTAAGAGAATAAGCCTACCTTGAAGTAACGAACAATATGAAGTTTACAGAACCATGGCTCCAAACGTTATGAGGTAAATCGGTATATAAATGAAGAATTATATAATTTCCTAGCATTAAGAGAATAAGCCTACCTTAAATTAACGATTATAGGAAGTTTAGAGAACCATGGCTCCGAACGTTATGAAGTAAAACGGTATATAAATGACAAATTATATACTTTCCTAGCATTAAGAGAATAAGCCTAACTTGAAGTAACGAACAATAGGAAGTTTAGAGAACCATGGCTCCAAACGTTATGAAATAAGTCTGTATATAAATGACGAATTATATCATTTCCTAGCATTAAGAGAACAAGCCTACCTTGAAGTAACGAACAATAGGAAGTTTAGAGAACCATGGCTCCGAACGTTATGAAGTAAGTCTGTATATAATAGACGAATTATATAATTTTCTAGCATTAAGAGAATAAGCCTACCTTGAAGTAACGAACAATAGGATGTTTAGAGAACCATAGTTCCGAACGTTATGAAGTAAATCGGTATATAAATGACGAATTATATACTTTCCTAGCATTAAGAGAATAAGCCTACCTTAAAGTAACGAACAATAGGAAGTTTAGAGAACCATGGCTCCGAGCGTAATGAAGTAAAACGGTATATGAATGACGAATTATATACTTTCCTAGCATTAAGAGAATAAGCCTACCTTAAAGTAACGAACAAAAGGAAGTTTAGAAAACCATGACTCCGAAAGTTATGAAGTAAATCCGTATATGAATGATGAATTATATACATTCCTAGCATTAAGAGAATAAGCCTACCTTGAAGCAACGAACAATAGGAAATTTAGAGAACCAATGTCTTCGAACGTTATGAGGTAAAACTGTATATGAATGACAAATTATTTACTTTCCTTGCATTAAGAGAATAAGCCTACCTTGAAGCAACGAACAATAGGAAGAAGTTTAGAGAAACATGGCTTCGAACGGTATGAAGTAAAACGGTATATGAATGACGAATTATATACTATCCCTATATTAAGAGAATAAGCCTACCGTGAAGTAACGAACAATAGGAAGTTTAGAGAACCATGACCTGAACGTTACGGTGAAGAAGCTGGTATATGAACACTAATGATAATTTCCTAGCATTAAGAGAATAAGCCTACTCAAAGTAACGAACAATAGGAAGTTTAGAGAACCATGGTTCGAGCGAAGTAAAACGTTATATGAATGACGAATTATATACTTTCCTAGCATTAAGAGAATAAGCCTATCTTAAAGTAACGAACAATAGGAAGTTTAGAGAACCATGGCTCCCAACGTTATGAAGTAAATCGATATATAAATGACGAATTATATGCTTTCCTAGCATTAAGAGAATAAGCCTACCTTGAAGTAACGAACAATATGAAGTTTACAGAACCATGGCTCCAAACGTTATGAGGTAAATCGGTATATAAATGAAGAATTATATAATTTCCTAGCATTAAGAGAATAAGCCTACCTTAAATTAACGATTATAGGAAGTTTAGAGAACCATGGCTCCGAACGTTATGAAGTAAAACGGTATATGAATTACGAATTATATACTTTCCTAGCATTAAGAGAATAAGCCTACCTTGAAGTAACGAACAATAGGAAATTTAGAGAACCATGACTACGAACGTTATGAAGTAAAACGGTATATGAATGATGAATTATATACTTTCCTAGCATTAAGAGAATAAGCCTACCTTGAAGTAACGAAGAATAAGAAGTTTAGAGAACCATGACTCCGAACTTTATGAAGTGAAACGGTATATGAATGACGAATTATATACTTTACTAGCATTAAGAGAATAAGCCTACCTTGAAGCAACGAACAATAGGAAGTTTAGAGAACCATGGCTTCGAACGGTATGAGGTAAAACGGTATATGAATGAAGCATTATATACTTTCCTAGCATTAAGAGAATAAGCCTAGCTTGAAGCAACGAACAATAGGAAGATTAGAAAACCTTGGCTTCGAACGGTATGAAGTAAAACGGTATATGAATGACGAATTATATACTTTCCTAGCATTAAATGTATAAGCCTACTTTGAAGTAACGAACAATATGAAGTTTAGAGAACCATGGCTCCAAACGTCTTAAAAGAAAACGGTATATAAATGACGAATTATATAATTTCCTAGCATAAAGAGATTAAGCCTACCTTGAAATAACGAACAATAGGAAGTTTAGAGAAACATGGCTCCGAACGTCATGAAAAAAATCGGTATATAAATGACGAATTATATAGTTTCCTAGCATTAAGAGAATAAGCCTACCTTGAGGCAACGAACAATAGGAAGTTTAGAGAACCATGACTCCGAACGTTATGAAGTAAAACGCTATATGAATGACGAATTATATACTTTCCTAGCATTAAGAGAATAAGCCTAGCTTGAAGCAACGAACAACAGGAAGTTTAGAAAACCATGGCTTCCAACGGTATGAAGTAAAACGGTATATGAATGAAGAATTATATACTTTCCTAGCATTAAAAGAATAAGCCTACTTTGAAGTAACGAACAATAGGAAGTTTAGGGAACCATGACTCCGAACGTTATGAAGTAATACGGTATATGAATGAGGAATTATATTATTTCCTAGCATTAAGAGAATAAGCCTACCTTGAAGTAGCGAACAATAGGAAGTTTAGAGAATCATGGCTCCGAACTTTATGAAGTGAATCGGTATATAAATGAAGAATTATATACTTTCATAGCATTAAGAGAATAAGCCTACCTTGAAGTAACGAACAATGGGAAATTTAGGGAACCATAGCTCCGAACGTTATGAAGTAAAACTGTATATAAATGACGAAATATATACATTCCTAGCATTAAGAGAATAAGCCTCCCTTGAAGTAACGAACAATAGGAAGTTTAAAGAACCATGGCTCCGAACGTTATGAAGTAAATCGGTATATAAATGACGAATTATATACTTTCCTAGCATTAAGAGAATAAGCCTACCTTGAGGCAACGAACAATAGGAAGTTTAGAGAACCATGGCTTCGAACGTTTTATAATAAAACGGCATATAAATGACGAATTATATAATTTTCTAGCATTAAGAGAATAAGTCTACCTTGAAGCAACGAACAATAGGAAGTTTAGAGAACCATGGCTCCAAACGTTATGAAGTAAATCGGGATATAAATGACGAATTATATAATTTCCTAGCATTAAGAGAATAAGCCTAGCTTGAGGCAACGAACAATAGGAAGTTTAGAGAACTATGTCTTCGAACGTTGTAAAAGAAAACGGCATATAAATGACGAATTATATAATTTCCTAGCATTAAGAGAATAAGCCTACCTTGAAGCAACGAACAATATGAAATTTAGAGAACCATGGCTCCGAACGTCATGAAGTAAAACGGTATATAAATGACAAATTATATAATTTCCTTGCATTAAGAGAATAAGTCTACCTTGAAGTAACGAACAATAGGAAGTTTAGAGAACCATGGCTCCAAACGTCTTAAAAGAAAACGGTATATAAATGACGAATTATATAATTTCCTAGCATCAAGAGATTAAGCCTACCTTGAAGTAACGAACAATAGGAAGTTTAGAGAAACATGGCTCCGAACGTTATGAAAA
>JBBBDQ010003209.1:0-20093 GCA_037127315.1 Ascarosepion bandense | reverse complement strand
TAAGGTTCATGTCAGTGTTAGATGATGTGATCAAAAGTCTCAGAGGGACCAGACGAGAATAGCTACCTCAAGGAAATAATAATAGATTTAACAAAGAATAAGATTCATGTCAGTGTTAGATGATGTGATCAAAAGTTCGAGGGAGTTTAAGGAGTAGAATTACCTCAAGGAAATAATAATAGATTTAACAAAGAATAAGGTTCATGGGTCAATGTTAGATGATGGGTCAAAAGTTCGAGGGACTTAAGGACGAGGATAGCTACCTCAAGGAAATAATAATAGATTTAACAAAGAATAAGGTTCTTCAATAGTAAAAATAGATGATGTGGTCAAAAGTCCGAGGGACTTAAGGACGAGAATAGCTACCTCAAGGAAATAATAATAGATTTAACAAAGAATAAGTTTCATGTCAGTGTTAGATGATGTGATCAAAAGCTCCGAGGGACTTAAGGACGAGAATAGCTACCTCAAGGAAATAATAATAGATTTAACAAAGAATAAGGTTCATGTCAGTGTTAGATGATGTGATCAAAAGTTCTAGGACTTAAGGACGAGAATAGCTACCTCAAGGAAATAATAATAGATTTAACAAAGAATAAGGTTCATGTCAGTGTTAGATGATGTGGTCAAAAGTTCGAGGGACTTAAGGACGAGAATAGCTACATCAAGGAAATAATAATAGATTTAACAAAGAATAAGGTTCATGTCAGTGTTAGATGATGTGGTCAAAGATCGAGGGACTTAAGGACGAGAATAGCTACCTCAAGGAAATAATAGATTTAACAAAGAATAAGGTTCATGTCAGTGTTAGATGATGTGGTCAAAAGTCTTGAGGGACTTAAGGACGAGAATAGCTACCTCAAGGAAATAATAAAAGATTTAACAAAGAATAAGGTTCATGTCAGTGTTAGATGATGTGATCAAATTTCGAGGGACTTCAGGACGAGAATAGCTACCTCAAGGAAATAATAATAGATTTAACAAAGAATAAGGTTCATGTCAGTGTTAGATGATGTGTGGTCAAAAGTTAGAGGACTTAAGGAGGAGAATAGCTACCTCAAGGAAATAATAATAGATTTAACAAAGAATAAAACAGCGGTCAGTGTTAGATGATGTGATCAAAAGTTCGAGGGACTTAAGGACGAGAATAGCCACCAAGGAAATAATAATAGATTTAACAAATGAATAAGGTGCATGTCAGTGTTAGATGATGTGATCAAAAGTTCGAGGGACTTAAGGACGGAGAATAGTTACCAAGGAAATAATAGATTTAACAAAGAATAAGGTCTGTCAGTGTTAGATGATGTGGTCAAAAGTTCAGGTGGACTTCAGGAGGAGAATAGCTACCTCAAGGAAATAATAACAGATTTAACAAAGAATAAGGTTCATGTCATGTTAGATGATGTGGTCAAAAGTTAGAGGGACTTAAGGAGGAGAATAGCTACCTCAAGGAAATAATAATAGATTTAACAAAGAATAAGGTTCATGTCAGTGTTAGATGATGTGATCAAATGTCTGAGGGACTTAAGGACGCAGAATAGCTACCTCAAGAAAATAATAATAGATTTAATAAAGAATAAGGTCATGCCAGTGTTAGATGATGTGATCAAAAGCCCGAGGGACTTAAGGAATACCAGAATAGCTACCTCAAGGAAATAATAATAGATTTAACAAAGAATAAGGTTCATGTCAGTGTTAGATGATGTGATCAAAAGTTCAGGACTTAATGACGAGAATAGCTACCTCAAGGAAATAATAATAGATTTAACAAAGAATAAGGTTCATGTCAGTGTTAGATGATGTGCTCAAGGGACTTAAGGACGCGAATAGCTACCTCAAGGAAATAATAATAGATTTAACAAATAATAAGGTTCCCATGTCAGTGTGTTAGATGATGTGGTCAAAAGTCCTATGTGACTCAAGGACTAGAATAGCTACCTCAAGGAAATAATAATAGATTTAACAAAGAATAAGGTTCATGTCAGTGTTAGATGATGTGGTCAAAAGTTCAAGGGGCTTAAGGACGAGAATAGCTACCTCAAGGAAATAATAGATTTAACAAAGAATAAGGTTCATGTCAGTGTTAGATGATGTGATCAAAAGTTCCGAGGGACTTAAGGACGAGAATAGCTACCTCAAGGAAATAATAATAGATTTAACAAAAGAATAATGTCTATGTCAGTGTTAGATGATGTGGTCAAAAGTTCGAGGGACTAATATCAGAATAGCTACCTCAAGAAATAATAATAGATTTAACAAAAATAAGGTTCATGTCAGTGTTAGATGATGTGGTCAAAAGTTCGAGGGACTTAAGGACGAGAATAGCTAAATTTCAAGGAAATAATAATTGATTTAACAAAGAATAAGGTTCATGTCAAAGTTAGATGATGTGATCAAAAGTTCGAGGGACTTAAGGACGTAATGAAGTACCTCAAGGAAATAATAATAGATTGAACAAAACATGGTTCATGTCAGTAAATGCTAAATGATGTGGTCAAAAGTTCAGGACTTAAGGACGAGAATAGCTACCTCAAGGAAATAATAATATATTTAACAAAGAATAAGATTCATGTCAGTGTGAGATGACATGACAAGTTCGAGGGACTTAAAGACGAGAATGGCTACCAAGGAAATAATAGATTTAACAAAAAATAAGTTTCATGTCAGGGTGTGTGAGATGACGGGACAGTTCGAGGGACTTAAAGACGAGAATGGCTACTCGAAATAATAAGATTAACAAAGCAATAACGTTCATGTCAGTGTTAGATGATGTGGTCAAAAGATCGAGGGAATTAAGGACGAGAATAGCTACCTCAAGTAAATAATAATAGATTTAACAAAGAATAAGGTCTATGTCAGTGTTAGATGATGTGGTCAAAAGTTCGAGGACACAAGGACGAGAATAGGTATTTCAAGGAAATAGTAATAGATTTAACAAAGAATAAGTTTCATGCGTTCAAAAGCAGATGATGTACGTTCGAGGGAATTAAGGACGTTAGAATAGCTACCTCAAGGAAATAATAGATTTAAAGGTTCATGTCAGTGAGATGATGTGGTCAAAAGTTCGAGGGACTTAAGGACGAGAATGGCTACCTCAAGGAAATAATAATAGATTGAACAAAAAATAAGGTTCATGTCAGTGTTAAATGATGTGGTCAAAAGTTCGAGGGACTTAAGGACGAGAATAGCTACCTCAAGGAAATAATAATAGTTTAAACAAAAAATAAGGTTCATGTCAGTGTTATATCATGTGGTCAAAAGTCCGAGGGGCTTAAGGAGGAGAATAGCTACCTCAAGGAAATAATTATAGACTAAACAAAAAATAAGGTTCATGTCAGTGTTCGATGATGTGATCAAAAGTTCAAGGGACTTAAGGACGCGAATAGCTACCTCAAGGAAATAATAATAGATTAAACAAAAAATTAGGTTCATGTCAGTGTTAGATGATGTGATCAAAAGTTCAAGGGACTTAAGGACGCGAATAGCTACCTCAAGGAAATAATAATATATTAAACAAAAAAATAAGGTTCATGTCAGTGTTAGATGATGTGATCAAAACTTCAAGGGACTTAAGGACGCGAATAGCTACCTCAAGGAAATAATAATAGATTGAACAATAAATAAGGTTCATGTCAGTGTTAGATGATGTGATCAAAAGTTCAAGGGACTTAAGGACGCGAATAGCTACCTCAAGGAAATAATAATAGATTAAACAAAAAATAAGGTTCATGTCAGTGTTAGATGATGTGATCAAAAGTTCAAGGGACTTAAGGACGCGAATAGCTACCTCAAGGAAATAATAATAGATTGAACAAAAAATTAGGTTCATGTCAGTGTTAGATGATGTGATCAAAAGTTCGAGGGACTTAAGGACGAGAATAGCTACCTCAAGGAAATAATAATAGACTAAACAAAAAATAAGGTTCATGTCAGTGTTAGATGATGTGGTCAAAAGTTCAAGGGACTTAAGCACGCGAATAGCTATCTCAAGGAAATAATAATAGATTAAACAAAAAATAAGGTTCATGTCAGTGTTAGTTCATGTGGTCAAAAGTCCGAGGGACTCAAGGAGGAGAATAGCTACCTCAAGGAAATAATAATAGACTAAACAAAAAATAAGGTTCATGTCAGTGTTAGATGATGTGGTCAAAAGTTCGAGGGACTTAAAGACGAGAATAGCTACCTCATGGAAATAATAATAGATTAAACAAAAAATAAGTTTCATATCAGTGTTAGATGATGTGGTCAAAAGTTCGAGGGGCTTAAGGACGAGAATAGCTACCTCAAGGAAATAATAATAGATTTAACAAAGAATAAGATTCATGTCAGTGTTAGATGATGTGGTCAAAAGTTCGAGGGACTTAAAGACGAGAATAGCTACCTCAAGGAAATAATAATAGATTAAACAAAAAATAAGGTTCATGTCAGTGTTAGATGATGTGGACAAAAGTTCGAGGGGCTTAAGGACGAGAATACCTACCTCAAGGAAATAATAATAGATTTAACAAAGAATAACGTTCATGTCAGTGTTAGATGATGTGGTCAAAAGTTCGAGGGACTTAAGGACGAGAATAGCTACCTCAAGGAAATAATAATAGATTTAACAAAGAATAAGGTTCATGTCAGTGTTAGATGATGTGGTCAAAATTTCGAGGGACTTAAGGAGGAGAATAGCTACCTCAAGGAAATAATGATAGATTTAACAAAGAATAAGGTTCATGTCAGTGTTAGATGATGTGGTCAAAAGTTCGAGGACTTCAGGAGGAGAATAGCTACCTCAAGGAAATAATAATAGATTTAACAAAGAATAAGGTTCATGTCAGTGTTAGATGATGTGGTCAAAAGTTCAAGGGGCTTAAGGACGAGAATAAGCTACCTCAGAAATATAATAGATTTAACAAAGAATAAGGTTCATGACTGTGTTAGATGATGTGGTCAAAAGATCGAGGGACTTAAGGACGAGAATAACTACCTCAAGGAAATAATAATAGATTTAACAAAGAATAAGGTTCATGTCAGTGTTAGATGATGTGGTCAAGAAGTTCGAGGGACTTAAGGACGAGGCAGCTACCTCAATACAATAATAATAGATTTAACAAAGAATAAGGTTCATGACTGTGTTAGATGATGTGGTCAAAGATCGAGGGACTTAAGGACGAATAGCTACCTCAAGGAAATAATAATAGATTTAACAAAGAATAAGGTTCATGTCAGTGTTAGATGATGTGGTCAAAAGTTCGAGGGACTTAAGGAGGAGAATAGCTACCTCAAGGAAACAATGATGAGGTTAACAAAGGATAAGTTTCATGTCAGTGTTAGATGATGTGGTCAAAAGTTCGAGGACTTCCAGGAGGAGAATAGCTACCTCAAGGAAATAATAATAGATTTAACAAAGAATAGAGTTCATGTCAGTGTTAGATGATGTGGTCAAAAGTTAGAGGGACTTAAGGAGGAGAATAGCTACCTCAAGGAAAGAATAATAGACTAAACAAAAAATAAGGTTCATGTCAGTGTTAGATGATGTGGTCAAAAGTTGTGAGACTTAAGGACGAAATAGCTACCTCAAGAAATAATAATGAATTTAACAAAGAATAAGGTTCATGTCAGTGTTAGATGATGTGGTCAAAAGTTCGAGGGACTTAAGGACGAGAATAGCTACCTCAAGGAAATAATAATTGATTAAACAAAACATATGTTTCATGTCAGTGTTAGATCAGGTGGTCAAAAGTCCGAGAGACTTAAGGAGGAAAGAAATAGCTACCTCAAGGAAATAATAATAGACTAAACAAAAAATAAGGTTCATGTCAGTGTTAGATGATGTGGTCAAAAGTTCAAGGGCTTAAGGACGAGAATAGCTACCTCAAGGAAATAACAATGGATTCAACAAAGAATAATGTTCATGTCAGTATTGAATGATGTGGCCAAAAGTTCGAGGGCTTAAGGATGAGAATAGCTACCTCAAGGAAATAATAATAGATTTAACAAAGAATAAGGCTCATGTCAGTGTTAGATGATGTGGTCAAAAGATCGAGGGACTTAAGGACGAGAATAGCTACCTCAAGGAAATAATGATAGATTTAACAAAGAATAAGGTTCATGTCAGTGTTAGATGATGTGGTCAAAAGTTAGAGGACTTCAGGAGGAGAATAGCTACACTCAAGGAAATAATAATAGATTTAACAAAGAATAAGGTTCATGTCAGTGTTAGATGATGTGAGTCCAAAGTTCAAGGGGCTTAAGGACGAGAATAGCTACCTCAAGGAAATAATAATAGAATTAACAAAGAATAAGGTTCATGACTGTGTTAGATGATGTGGTCAAAAGATCGAGATAAGGACGGAAATAACTACCTCAAAGGGAAATAATAATAGATTTAACAAAGAATAAGGTTCATGTCAGTGTTAGATGATGTGGTCAAAGTTAGAGGACTTAAAGGCAGAATAGCTACACTCCATTAAATAATAATAGATTTAACAAAGAATAAGGTTCATGACTGTGTTAGATGATGTGGTCAAAAGATCGAGGGACTTAAGGACGAATAGCTACCTCAAGGAAATAATAATAGATTTAACAAAGAATAAGGTTCATGTCAAGTGTTAGATGATGTGGTCAAAAGTTCGAGGACTTAAGGAGGAGAATAGCTACCTCAAGGAAATAATGATAGATTTAACAAAGGATAAGTTTCATGTCAGTGTTAGATGATGTGGTCAAAAGTTCGAGGGACTTCAGAGGGGAGGAGAATAGCTACCTCAAGGAAATAATAATAGATTTAACAAAAAATAAGGTTCATGTCAGTGTTAGATGATGTGGTCAAAAGTTAGAGGACTTAAGGATGAGAATAGCTACCTCAAGGAAATAATAATAGACTAAACAAAAAATAAGGTTCATGTCAGTGTTAGATGATGTGGTCAAAAGTTCGCGGGACTTAAGAACGAGAATAGCTACCTCAAAGAAATAATAATAGATTTAACAAAGAATAAGGTTCATGTCAGTGTTAGATGATGTGGTCAAAGTTCGAGGGACTTAAGGACGAGAATAGCTACCTCAAGGAAATAATAATTGATTAAACAAAACATATGTTTCATGTCAGTGTTAGATCAGGTGGTCAAAAGTCCGAGAGACTTAAGGAGGAGAATAGCTACCTCAAGGAGATAATAATAGACTAAACAAAAAATAAGGTTCATGTCAGTGTTAGATGATGTGGTCAAAAGTTCAAGGGGCTTAAGGACGGAAATGGCTACCTCAAGGAAATAATAATAGATTTAACAAGAATAATGTTCATGTCAGTGTTAGATGATGTGGCCAAAAGTTCGAGGACTTAAGGATGAGAATAGCTACCTCAAGGAAATAATAGATTTAACAAAGAATAAGGCTCATGTCAGTGTTAGATGATGTGGTCAAAAGATCGAGGAATTAAGGACGAGAATAGCTACCTCAAGTAAATAATATTAGATTTAACAAAGAATAAGGTTCATGTCAGTGTTAGATCAGGTGGTCAAAAGTCCGAGGTTTAAGGAGGAGAATAGCTACCTCAAGGAAATAATAATAGACTAAACAAAAATAAGGTTCATGTCAGTGTTAGATGATGTGGTCAAAAAGTTCAAGGGGCTTAAGGACGAGAATAGCTACCTCAAGGAAATAATTATAGATTTAACAAAGAATAAGGTTCATGTCAGTGTTAGATGATGTGGCCAAAAGTTCGAGGACTTAAGGATGAGAATAGCTACCTCAAGGAGATAATAATAGATTTAACAAAGAATAAGGCTCATGTCAGTGTTAGATGATGTGGTCAAAAGTCCGAGGGACTTAAGGACGAGAATAGCTACCTCAAGGAAATAATAATAGATTTAACAAAGAATAAGGTTCATGTCAGTGTTAGATGATGTGGTCAAAAGATCGAGGGACTTAAGGACGAGAATAGCTACCTCAAGGAAATAATAATAGATTTAACAAAGAATAAGGCTCATGTCAGTGTTAGATGATGTGGACAAAAGTTCGAGGGACTTAAGGACGAGAATAGCTACCTCAAGGAAATAATAATAGATTTAACAAAGAATAAGGTTCATGTCAGTGTTAGATGATGTGGTCAAAAGTTCGCGGGACACAAGGACGAGAATAGCTACCTCAAGTAAATAGTAATAGATTTAACAAAGAATAAGGTCCATGTCAGTGTTAGATGATGTGATCAAAAGTTCGAGGGACTTAAGGAGGAGAATAGCTACCTCAAGGAAATAATAATAGATTTAACAAAGAATAAGGTTCATGTCAGTGATAGATGATGTGATCAAAAGTTCGAGGGACTTAAGGACGAGAATAGCTACCTCAAGGAAATAATAATAGATTTAACAAATAATAAGGTTCATGTCAGTGTTAGATGATGTGGTCAAATGCTCGAGGGACTTAAGGACGAGAATAGCTACCTCAAGGAAATAATAATAGATTTAACAAAGAATAAGGTTCATGTCTGTGTTAGATGATGTGATCAAAATTTCGAGGGACTTAAGGACGAGAATAGCTACCTCAAGGAAATAATAATAGATTTAACAAAGACTAAGGTTCATGTCAGTGTTAGATGATGTGATCAAAAGTTCGAGGGACTTAAGGACGAGATTAGCTACCTCAAGGAAATAATAATAGATTTAACAAAGAATAAGGTTCATGTCAGTGTTAGATGATGTGATCAAAAGTTCGAGGGACTTAAGGAGGAGAATAGCTACCTCAAGGAAATAATAATAGATTTAACAAAGAATAAGGTTCATGTCAGTGTTAGATGATGTGGTCAAAAGTTCGAGGGACTTAAGGACGAGAATAGCTACCTCAAGGAAATAATAATAGATTTAACAAAGAATAAGGTTCATGTCAGTGTTAGATGATGTGGTCAAAAGTTCAAGGGGTTTAAGAACGAGAATTGCTACCTCAAGGAAATAATAATAGATTTAACAAAGAATAAGGTCCATGTCAGTGTTAGATGATGTGATCAAAAGTTCGAGGGACTTAAGGTCGAGAATAGCTACATCAAGGAAATAATAATAGATTTAACAAAGAATAAGGTTCATGTCAGTGTTAGATGATGTGGTCAAAAGTTCGAGGGACTTAAGGACGAGAATAGCTACCTCAAGGAAATAATAATAGATTTAACAAAGAATAAGTTTCATGTCAGTGTTAGATGATGTGATCAAAAGTTCGAGGGACTTAAGGACGAGAATAGCTACCTCAAGGAAATAATAATAGATTTAACAAAGAATAAGTTTCATGTCAGTGTTAGATGATGTGGTCAAAAGTTCAAGGGGCTTAAGGACGAGAATAGCTACCTCAAGGAAATAATAATAGATTTAACAAAGAATAAGGTTCATGTCAGTGTTAGATGATGTGATCAAAAGTTCGAGGGACTTAAGGACGAGAATAGCTACATCAAGGAAATAATAATAGATTTAACAAAGAATAAGTTTCATGTCAGTGTTAGATGATGTGGTCAAAAGTTCGAGGGACTTAAGGACGAGAATAGCTACCTCAAGGAAATAATAATAGATTTAACAAAGAATAAGGTTCATGTCAGTGTTAGATGATGTGGTCAAAAGTCCGAGGGACTTAAGGACGAGAATAGCTACCTCAAGGAAATAATAATAGATTTAACAAAGAATAAGGTTCATGTCAGTGTTAGATGATGTGATCAAAAGTTCGAGGGACTTAAGGACGAGAATAGCTACCTCAAGGAAATAATAAAAGATTTAACAAAGAATAAGGTTCATGTCAGTGTTAGATTATGTGGTCAAAAGTTCGAGGGACTTAAGGACGAGAATAGCTACATCAAGGAAATAATAATAGATTTAACAAAGAATAAGTTTCATGTCAGTGATAGATGATGTGATCAAAAGTTCGAGGGACTTAAGGACGAGAATAGCTACCTCAAGGAAATAATAATAGATTTAACAAAGAATAAGGTTCATGTCAGTGTTAGATGATGTGGTCAAAAGTTCAAGGGGCTTAAGGACGAGAATAGCTACCTCAAGGAAATAATAATAGATTTAACAAAGAATAAGGTTCATGTCAGTGTTAGATGATGTGATCAAATGTTCGAGGGACTTAAGGAGGAGAATAGCTACCTCAAGGAAATGATAATAGATTTAACAAAGAATAAGGTTCATGTCAGTGTTAGATGATGTGGTCAAAAGTTCGAGGGACTTAAGGACGAGAATAGCTACCTCAAGGAAATAATAATAGATTTAACAAAGAATAAGGTTCATGTCAGTGTTAGATGATGTGATCAAATGTTCGAGGGACTTAAGGAGGAGAATAGCTACCTCAAGGAAATAATAATAGATTTAACAAAGAATAAGTTTCATGTCAGTGTTAGATGATGTGATCAAAAGTTCGAGGGACTTAAGGACGAGAATAGCTACCTCAAGGAAATAATAATAGATTTAACAAAGAATAAGTTTCATGTCAGTGTTAGATGATGTGGTCAAAAGTTCGAGGGACTTAAGGACGAGAATAGCTACCTCAAGGAAATAATAATAGATTTAACAAAGAATAAGGTTCATGTCAGTGTTAGATGATGTGGTCAAAAGTTCAAGGGGTTTAAGGACGAGAATTGCTACCTCAAGTAAATAATAATAGATTTAACAAAGAATAAGGTTCATGTCAGTGTTAGATGATGTGATCAAAAGTCTGGAGGGACTTTAAGGACGAGAATAGCTACATCAAGGAAATAATAATAGATTTAACAAAGAATAAGGTTCATGTCAGTGTTAGATGATGTGGTCAAAAGTTCGAGGGACTTAAGGACGAGAATAAGTAACCTCAAGGAAATAATAGATTTAACAAAGAATAAGGTTCATGTCATGTTAGATGATGTGATCAAAAGTTCGAGGGTCTTAAGGACGAGAATAGCTACCTCAAGGAAATAATAATAGATTTAACAAAGAATAAGGTTCATGTCAGTGTTAGATGATGTGGTCGAAAGTTCAAGGGGCTTAAGGACGAGAATAGCTACCTCAAGGAAATAATAATAGATTTAACAAAGAATAAGGTTCATGTCAGTGTTAGATGATGTGATCAAAAGTTAGAGGGACTTAAGGACGAGAATAGCTACATCAAGGAAATAATAATAGATTTAACAAAGAATAAGTTTCAAGTGTCAGTGTTAGATGATGTGGTCAAAAGTTCGAGGGACTTAAGGACGAGAATACTACCTCAAGGAAATAATAATAGATTTAACAAAGAATAAGGTTCATGTCAGTGTTAGATGATGTGGTCAAAAGTCCGAGGGACTTAGCGACGGTGAATAGCTACCTCAAGGAAATAATAATAGATTTAACAAAGAATAAGGTTCATGTCATGTTAGATGATCTGATCAAAAGTTCGAGGGACTTAAGGACGAGAATAGCTACCTCAAGGAAATAATAATAGATTTAACAAAGAATAAGGTTCATGAAGGTGTTAGATGATGTGGTCAAAAGTTCGAGGGACTTAAGGACGAGAATAGCTACATCAAGGAAATAATAATAGATTTTAACAAAGAATAAGGTTCATGTCAGTGTTAGATGATGTGATCAAAAGTTCGAGGGACTTAAGGACGAGAATAGCTACCTCAAGGAAATAATAATAGATTTAACAAAGAATAAGCGTTCATGTCACTGTTAGATGATGTGGTCAAAAGTTCAAGGGGTCAAGGACGAGAATAGCTACCTCAAGGAAATAATAGATTTAACAAAGAATAAGGTTCATGTCAGTGTTAGATGATGTGATCAAAAGTTCGAGGGACTTAAGGACGAGAATACTAGCTACCTCAAGGAAATAATAAAAGATTTAACAAAGTATGGGCACTATGTCAGTGTTAGATGATGTGGTCAAAAGTTCGAGGGGCTTAAGGACGAGACAATTTCAAGGAAATAATAATAGATTTAACAAAGAATAAGGTTCATGTCAGTGTTAGATGATGTGGTCAAAAGGTTCGAGGGCCTTAAGGACGAGAATAGCTACCTCAAGGAAATAATAATAGATTTAACAAAGAATAAGGTTCATGTCAGTGTTAGATGATGTGATCAAAAGTTCGAGGGATTTAAGGACGAGAATAGCTACATCAAGGAAATAATAATAGATTTCACAAAGAATAAGGTTCATGTCAGTGTTAGATGATGTGGTCAAAAGTTCAAGGGGTTTAAGGACGAGAATTGCTACCTCAAGGAAATAATAATAGATTTAACAAAGAATAAGGTTCATGTCAGTGTTAGATGATGTGATCAAAAGTTCGAGGGACTTAAGGACGAGAATAGCTACATCAAGGAAATAATAATAGATTTAACAAAGAATAAGGTTCATGTCAGTGTTAGATGATGTGGTCAAAAGTTCGAGGGACTTAAGGACGAGAATAGCTACCTCAAGGAAATAATAATAGATTTAACAAAGAATAAGGTTCATGTCAGTGTTAGATGATGTGATCAAAAGTTCGAGGGTCTTAAGGACGAGAATAGCTACCTCAAGGAAATAATAATAGATTTAACAAAGAATAAGGTTCATGTCAGTGTTAGATGATGTGGTCGAAAGTTCAAGGGGCTTAAGGACGAGAATAGCTACCTCAAGGAAATAATAATAGATTTAACAAAGAATAAGGTTCATGTCAGTGTTAGATGATGTGATCAAAAGTTAGAGGGACTTAAGGACGAGAATAGCTACATCAAGGAAATAATAATAGATTTAACAAAGAATAAGTTTCATGTCAGTGTTAGATGATGTGGTCAAAAGTTCGAGGGACTTAAGGACGAGAATAGCTACCTCAAGGAAATAATAATAGATTTAACAAAGAATAAGGTTCATGTCAGTGTTAGATGATGTGGTCAAAAGTCCGAGGGACTTAAGGACGAGAATAGCTACCTCAAGGAAATAATAATAGATTTAACAAAGAATAAGGTTCATGTCAGTGTTAGATGATCTGATCAAAAGTTCGAGGGACTTAAGGACGAGAATAGCTACCTCAAGGAAATAATAATAGATTTAACAAAGAATAAGGTTCATGTCAGTGTTAGATGATGTGGTCAAAAGTTCGAGGGACTTAAGGACGAGAATAGCTACATCAAGGAAATAATAATAGATTTAACAAAGAATAAGGTTCATGTCAGTGTTAGATGATGTGATCAAAAGTTCGAGGGACTTAAGGACGAGAATAGCTACCTCAAGGAAATAATAATAGATTTAACAAAGAATAAGGTTCATGTCACTGTTAGATGATGTGGTCAAAAGTTCAAGGGGCTTAAGGACGAGAATAGCTACCTCAAGGAAATAATAATAGATTTAACAAAGAATAAGGTTCATGTCAGTGTTAGATGATGTGATCAAAAGTTCGAGGGACTTAAGGACGAGAATAGCTACCTCAAGGAAATAATAAAAGATTTAACAAAGAATAAGGTTCATGTCAGTGTTAGATGATGTGGTCAAAAGTTCGAGGGGCTTAAGGACGAGAATAGCTACCTCAAGGAAATAATAATAGATTTAACAAAGAATAAGGTTCATGTCAGTGTTAGATGATGTGGTCAAAAGTTCGAGGGCCTTAAGGACGAGAATAGCTACCTCAAGGAAATAATAATAGATTTACAAAGAATAAGGTTCATGTCAGTGTTAGATGATGTGATCAAAAGTTCGAGGGATTTAAGGACGAGAATAGCTATATCAAGGAAATAATAATAGATTTCACAAAGAATAAGGTTCATGTCAGTGTTAGATGATGTGGTCAAAAGTTCGAGGGACTTAAGGACGAGAATAGCTACCTCAAGGAAATAATAATAGATTTAACAAAGAATAAGGTTCATGTCAGTGTTAGATGATGTGATCAAAAGTTCGAGGGATTTAAGGACGAGAATAGCTACATCAAGGAAATAATAATAGATTTAACAAAGAATAAGGTTCATGTCAGTGTTAGATGATGTGGTCAAAAGTTCGAGGGATTTAAGGACGAGAATAGCTACCTCAAGGAAATAATAATAGATTTAACAAAGAATAAGGTTCATGTCAGTGTTAGATGATGTGATCAAAAGTTCGAGGGACTTAAGAACGAGAATAGCTACCTCAAGGAAATAATAAAAGATTTAACAAAGAATAAGTTTCATGTCAGTGTTAGATGATGTGGTCAAAAGTTCGAGGGGCTTAAGGACGAGAATAGCTACCTCAAGGAAATAATAATAGATTTAACAAAGAATAAGTTTCATGTCAGTGTTAGATGATGTGATCAAAAGTTCGAGGGATTTAAGGTCGAGAATAGCTACATCAAGGAAATAATAATAGATTTAACAAAGAATAAGGTTCATGTCAGTGTTAGATGATGTGGTCAAAAGTTCGAGAGACTTAAGGACGAGAATAGCTAACTCAAGGAAATAATAATAGATTTAACAAAGAATAAGGTTCATGTCAGTGTTAGAGGATGTGGTCAAAAGTTCGAGGGATTTAAGGACGAGAATAGCTACATCAAGGAAATAATAATAGATTTAACAAAGAATAAGGTTCATGTCAGTGTTAGATGATGTGATCAAAAGTTCGAGGGATTTAAGGACGAGAATAGCTACATCAAGGAAATAATAATAGATTTAACAAAGAATAAGGTTCATGTCAGTGTTAGATGATGTGATCAAAAGTTCGAGGGATTTAAGGACGAGAATAGCTACATCAAGGAAATAATAATAGATTTAACAAAGAATAAGGTTCATGTCAGTGTTAGATGATGTGGTCAGAAGTTCGAGGGATTTAAGGACGAGAATAGCTACATCAAGGAAATAATAATAGATTTAACAAAGAATAAGGTTCATGTCAGTGTTAGATGATGTGATCAAAAGTTCGAGGGATTTAAGGACGAGAATAGCTACATCAAGGAAATAATAATAGATTTAACAAAGAATAAGGTTCATGTCAGTGTTAGATGATGTGGTCAAAAGTTCGAGGGTTTTAAGGACGAGAATAGCTACCTCAAGGAAATAATAATAGATTTAACAAAGAATAAGGCTCATGTCAGTGTTAGATGATGTGGTCAAAATTTCGAGGGACTTAAGGACGAGAATATCTACCTCAAGGAAATAATAATAGATTTAACAAAGAATAAGGTTCATGTCAGTGTTAGATGATGTGATCAAAAGTTCGAGGGATTTAATGACGAGAATAGCTACATCAAGGAAATAATAATAGATTTAACAAAGAATAAGGTTCATGTCAGTGTTAGATGATGTGGTCAAAAGTTCGAGGGATTTAAGGACGAGAATAGCTACCTCAAGGAAATAATAATAGATTTAACAAAGAATAAGGTTCATGTCAGTGTTAGATGATGTGGTCAAAAGTTCGAGGGATTTAAGGACGAGAATAGCTACATCAAGGAAATAATAATAGATTTAACAAAGAATAAGGTTCATGTCAGTGTTAGATGATGTGGTCAAAAGTTCGAGGGATTTAAGGACGAGAATAGCTACCTCAAGGAAATAATAATAGATTTAACAAAGAATAAGGTTCATGTCAGTGTTAGATGATGTGATCAAAAGTTCGAGGGTTTTAAGGACGAGAAAAGCTACATCAAGGAAATAATAATAGATTTAACAAAGAATAAGGTTCATGTCAGTGTTAGATGATGTGGTCAAAAGTTCGAGGGATTTAAGGACGAGAATAGCTACATCAAGGAAATAATAATAGATTTAACAAAGAATAAGGTTCATGTCAGTGTTAGAGGATGTGGTCAAAAATTCGAGGGATTTAAGGACGAGAATAGCTACATCAAGGAAATAATAATAGATTTAACAAAGAATAAGGTTCATGTCAGTGTTAGATGATGTGATCAAAAGTTCGAGGGATTTAAGGACGAGAATAGCTACATCAAGGAAATAATAATAGATTTAACAAAGAATAAGGTTCATGTCAGTGTTAGATGATGTGATCAAAAGTTCGAGGGATTTAAGGACGAGAATAGCTACATCAAGGAAATAATAATAGATTTAACAAAGAATAAGGTTCATGTCAGTGTTAGATGATGTGATCAAAAGTTCAAGGGACTTAAGGACGAGAATAGCTACCTCAAGGAAATAATAAAGATTTAACAAAGAATAAGGTTCATGTCAGTGTTAGATGATGTGGTCAAAAGTTCGAGGGGCTTAATGACGAGAATAGCTACCTCAAGGAAATAATAATAGATTTAACAAAGAATAAGTTTCATGTCAGTGTTAGATGATGTGATCAAAAGTTCGAGGGATTTAAGGACGAGAATAGCTACATCAAGGAAATAATAATAGATTTAACAAAGAATAAGGTTCATGTCAGTGTTAGATGATGTGATCAAAAGTTCGAGGGACTTAAGGACGAGAATAGCTACCTCAAGGAAATAATAAAAGATTTAACAAAGAATAAGGTTCATGTCAGTGTTAGATGATGTGGTCAAAAGTTCGAGGGGCTTAAGGACGAGAATAGCTACCTCAAGGAAATAATAATAGATTTAACAAAGAATAAGGTTCATGTCAGTGTTAGATGATGTGATAAAAAGTTCGAGGGATTTAAGGACGAGAATAGCTACATCAAGGAAATAATAATAGATTTAACAAAGAATAAGGTTCATGTCAGTGTTAGATGATGTGGTCAAAAGTTCGAGGGACTTAAGGACGAGAATAGCTACCTCAAGGAAATAATAATAGATTTAACAAAGAATAAGGTTCATGTCAGTGTTAGATGATGTGATCAAAAGTTCGAGGGATTTAAGGACGAGAATAGCTACATCAAGGAAATAATAATAGATTTAACAAAGAATAAGGTTCATGTCAGTGTTAGATGATGTGGTCAAAAGTTCGAGGGATTTAAGGACGAGAATAGCTACATCAAGGAAATAATAATAGATTTAACAAAGAATAAGTTTCATGTCAGTGTTAGATGATGTGATCAAAAGTTCGAGGGATTTAAGGACGAGAATAGCTACCTCAAGGAAATAATAAAAGATTTAACAAAGAATAAGGTTCATGTCAGTGTTAGATGATGTGGTCAAAAGTTCGAGGGACTTAAGGACGAGAATAGCTACCTCAAGGAAATAATAATAGATTTAACAAAGAATAAGGTTCATGTCAGTGTTAGATGATGTGGTCAAAAGATCGAGGGACTTAAGGACGAGAATAGCTACCTCAAGGAAATAATAATAGATTTAACAATGAATAAGGTTCATGTCAGTGTTAGATGATGTGGTCAAAAGTTCGAGGGACTTAAGGACGAGAATAGCTACCTCAAGGAAATAATAATAGATTTAACAAAGAATAAGTTTCATGTCAGTGTTAGATGATGTGATCAAAAGTTCGAGGGACTTAAGGACGAGAATAGCTACCTCAAGGAAATAATAAAAGATTTAACAAAGAATAGGGTTCATGTCAGTGTTAGATGATGTGGTCAAAAGTTCGAGGGGCTTCAGGACGAGAATAGATACCTCAAGGAAATAAAAATAGATTTAACAAAGAATAAGGTTCATGTCAGTGTTAGATGATGTGATCAAAAGTTCGAGGGACTTAAGGACGAGAATAGCTACCTCAAGGAAATAATAATAGATTTAACAAAGAATAAGGTTCATGTCAGTGTTAGATGATGTGATCAAAAGTTCGAGGGACTTAAGGACGAGAATAGCTACCTCAAGGAAATAATAATAGATTTAACAAAGAATAAGGTTCATGTCAGTGTTAGATGATGTGATCAAAAGTTCGAGGGATTTAAGGACGTGAATAGCTACATCAAGGAAATAATAATAGATTTAACAAAGAATAAGGTTCATGTCAGTGTTAGATGATGTGGTCAAAAGTTCGAGGGATTTAAGGACGAGAATAGCTACATCAAGGAAATAATAATAGATTTAACAAAGAATAAGGTTCATGTCAGTGTTAGAGGATGTGGTCAAAAGTTCGAGGGATTTAAGGACGAGAATAGCTACATCAAGGAAATAATAATAGATTTAACAAAGAATAAGGTTCATGTCAGTGTTAGATGATGTGATCAAAAGTTCGAGGGTTTTAAGGACGAGAATAGCTACATCAAGGAAATAATAATAGATTTAACAAAGAATAAGGTTCATGTCAGTGTTAGATGATGTGATCAAAAGTTCGAGGGATTTAAGGACGAGAATAGCTACATCAAGGAAATAATAATAGATTTAACAAAGAATATAGGTTCATGTCAGTGTTAGATGATGTGATCAAAAGTTCGAGGGACTTAAGGACGAGAATAGCTACCTCAAGGAAATAATAAAGATTTAACAAAGAATAAGGTTCATGTCAGTGTTAGATGATGTGGTCAAAAGTTCGAGGGGCTTAAGGACGAGAATAGCTACCTCAAGGAAATAATAATAGATTTAACAAAGAATAAGGTTCATGTCAGTGTTAGATGATGTGATCAAAAGTTCGAGGGATTTAAGGACGAGAATAGCTACATCAAGGAAATAATAATAGATTTAACAAAGAATAAGGTTCATGTCAGTGTTAGATGATGTGATCAAAAGTTCGAGGGACTTAAGGACGAGAATAGCTACCTCAAGGAAATAATAAAAGATTTAACAAAGAATAAGGTTCATGTCAGTGTTAGATGATGTGGTCAAAAGTTCGAGGGGCTTAAGGACGAGAATAGCTACCTCAAGGAAATAATAATAGATTTAACAAAGAATAAGGTTCATGTCAGTGTTAGATGATGTGATCAAAAGTTCGAGGGATTTAAGGACGAGAATAGCTACATCAAGGAAATAATAATAGATTTAACAAAGAATAAGGTTCATGTCAGTGTTGGATGATGAAAATAGGTCAAAAGTTCGAGGGACTTAAGGGGACTTCGTGAGAATAGCTACCTCAAGGAAATAATAATAGATTTAACAAAGAAATGAAGGTTCATGTCAGTGTTAGATGATTGTGATCAAAAGTTCGAGGGGATTTAAGGGCAGTAGAATAGCTATTATCAAGGAAATAATAATAGATTTAACAAAAGAAGAATAAGGTTCATGTCAGTTGTTAGATGATGTAGGTCCAAAAGTTCGAGGGGATTTAAGGACGAGAATAGGCTACATCAAGGAAATAATAATAGATTTAACAAAGAATAAGTTTCATGTCGAGGAGTGTTAGATGATGTGATCAAAAGTTCGAGGGATTTAAGGAATGGAGAATAGCCTTGCCTCAAGGAAATAATAAAAGGATTTAACAAAATGGAATAAGGTTCTATTGTCAAGGTGTTAGATGATGTAGGTCCAAAAGTTCGAGGGGACTTAAGGACGAGAATAGCTACCTCAAGGAAATAATAATAGATTTAACAAAGAATAAGTTTCATGTCAGTGTTAGATGATGTGGTCAAAAGATCGAGGGACTTGAAGGTGACGGGAATAGCTACCTTATCAAGGAAATGTAATAGGATTTAACAATGAATAAGGTTCATGATCAAAGTTGTTAGATGATGTAGGTCCAAAAGTTCGAGGGACTTAAGGGACGAAAGAATAAGCTACCCTCAAAGGAAATAATAATAGATTTAACAAAGAATAAGGTTCATGTAAGTGTTAGATGATGTGATCCAAAGTTCGAGGGACTTAAGGACGAGAATAAAGCTACCTCAAAGGAAATAATAAAAGATTTAACAAAGAATAAGGTTCATGTCAGTGTTAGATGATGTGGTCAAAAGTTCGAGGGAGGGCTTCAGGACGAGAATAGCTACCCTCAAGGAAATAATAATAGATTTAACAAAGAATAAGGTTCATGTCAGTGTTAGATGATGTGATCAAAAGTTACGAGGGACTTAAGGACGGCGAAAATAGCTTACCTACAAGGAAATAATAATAGATTTAACAAAGAATAAGGTTCATGTCCAGTGTTAGATGATGTGATCAAAAGAATGCGAAGGGAGGACTTAAGGGCCACGAGAATAAAGGCTGGGGAGCCTCAATGAAATGGTAATTTAGATTTAATAAAGAATAAGGTTCATGTCCGTGTTAGATGATGTGGTCAAAAGTTCGAGGGACTTAAGGACGAAGAATAGCTACCTCAAGGAAATAATGGAGATTTGGCAAAGAATGAAGGTTCATGTCAAGTGTTAGATAGATGTAACGATCAAAGGGTTCCCGAGGACTTCGGGGT
>JBBBDQ010003193.1:0-12408 GCA_037127315.1 Ascarosepion bandense | reverse complement strand
CACTAGCAGCAGCTCCAGCATCCCCCTTACCTTCGACCTCTGGGTGGAAGGGAGGCAAAAAAATGTCGCTAAAAGGGGAGGATTATTACGAGAAGATTGCTAAGGACTACGCGGATTACATTAAAGGAACAGAGCTCGTTTCGGTGCCGGATCAGTTGGCTCAAATAGAAGCGAGAGTCATCACTCTGTACACTAAGGACCCGAAGACAAAGAAGTTGGTCGGCGTTCCTCGGGATACACTCGAGGAGGGGCTACAAGCCCTAAAAATTAGAGCGTTGGCCGTGGCGAGGAGGAGGCAATGCCATGTGGGACGTCCTGCTTGGCTCCGTACAAGAAGCTAGAAACCTAATTGGTGTGGTCTTGGAGACCAAAACTCTCCTGATCAATACGGAGTACATGGGTACTAGAAAAGTTAAGGTCACCCTGCATGGCGTCCCCATGGACATTGCCGAGGATCATGTTGGCGCCTTCTTCGTGCAATATGGAAGAGTGGCCGAAGTCTCCTCGCTGCGGTCCAAGGCCGGTTTTCTCACGGGCGACATGACCCTGCAGGTGACCCTGAATAAGGAGAATATCGCCAAAATTCCCAACATCCTCACCTGCAGGGGTCGTTCGATTTTTATAATCGTAGAAGGCAGAAAGCCTTGCTGTTGGGTCTGTGGGGCGGCGGAGCATGTCGCAAAGATCTGTCCATCTAAGAATCCCCCCCCAAAGGCCCAACCAGCCAAGCAGCAGCAGCCAGCTAAGGAAGCAGTGAAGACAGCCTCTCCTACACCAGTACCAGCAGCCAGCAAGGAGGGCGATTGGCAGGTGGTGGCGAGGAAAAAGGCGAAAACGCCTTCTCCGGCCAAGGGGCCGGCGAAGGTGCCACCGCCTGTCAAATCACCCCCAAAACAAAAGGAGACTACCTCAAAAAATACGCCCGCCAAACAGGAGAGGGAAAGGGTTTCCTCCCCCAAAAAGGACGAACCGATGGAGGTAGGGAGAGCGTCGTCTTTGAAGCGCGGGAGAGAGGAAGAAGAGGAGCAGCAGGACAAGCTAAAAAGCAGAAGAAGGGGCAGGAGCTCCGAAAGAAGCAATCATGGGAACAAGTGTGCATCATTGCCGGTTTCCCCGGTCAGACACACATATGCCGACAAGGCAAGAAGCCTACCATCTTCCCCGCGCAAAGCTTCCCAGTCCCCAACCTTCAATTTGATCCCCTTGAAAAAACAGACTTCTGCAACACCCACTCCCTCCCCTTCTCCTATTCCCACTCCCTCACGGGCAAAAAAGAAGAAAGCCCTCCCCCAAGGCGACGCTTTGTGTAAAGTAGATGAGGACATTGTGGAGGAGTGGTCTTCGCAGAGGCGAAAACTGCTGAAGCCACTCCTCAAACTGACTACAGTAAAAGAAATGTCCACGGAAGACCCAACAAACTTTCCCCAGGCCCCAGGAGTCATTACCCTCGTAAGAAATACCGGGGGTAACCTGAGGGTCTGGGACCATATAGAAGACGCCAAGAAGCAATACCCTAAATTGAGGATGGCAACAATGCATACACCTGAGCTCAAAAAAATGGGCAAAAATTGTTCGGGGAGGTTCCCGGTTATCCTCCACCCCTGCTTATATAGGGTGGTAAAGCTAACCTACCCCACGGACGTCGGCGGTATTGTCCTAGACGGACGGATTACGTCCGATATAGGTACAGGGTCCCTAGGACAGTCCGTCGGGGTCCCATCCACCAGAGATTTTTTCCCCGTATGTGACTAGTGCCTTTGTTGCATGTTCTTTGTTTTTCTTTTTCAGAACTAAAAGATGTCTATTAAGATAGCCAGCTTGAATGCGAAGGGCCTGAGGGATCGGGGTAAGGCGGCTCGCCTGCTTCGTGACCTCTTGTCCTTCGGCGTGGATGTGGCCGCGATCCAAGAGACTCACTTTGTTTGCGAAGTCGACTCTTGTGTGCTGTCTAACGACTTTGTCGTCTATTCAGCATATGGGAGCCGGCAAGCCAGAGGTGTTTCTTTGCTGGTCAAGCGTACCCTGGACGCGAAGGTTGACCTTGTCCATGTCGGTGCCGAGGGCCGGCTGATCGTGGCCGATATTGCAGTGAAAAGCAAATTGTTCCGGCTGATTGTGGTTTATGCGCCCAATAAGCAAGGTGAGCGTGTCTCTTTCTTTCGGCTGTTGGAGCCCTTTATGGTGCATTCAACACGGCTAATCTTAGTTGGGGACTGGAATGCCATCCTAACCCCCAAATGGGATAGAGGGAGGGGCGCTAGCGGGAGGAATGATGATCGTAGCCTGGTTGATCTGATCGACGAATTTGGTCTCGTCGATAGATACCGGGTCGATCATCCGGATGGGAGTATGTGGACGTGGGCGCTTAATTGGCCTTCTACCCGGGTATCTGCGTACCTGGATAGGATGTTAGTGAGAGTGGCCGACATAGACTTCTTAGAATGTCCAACGTTCCACTGGCTAGGCTACACGGACCACAAACTCGTTTGTGCCCGTGTGGTGTTAGACTTTAGGCCTAGGTTGGCTGGTTATTGGAAGTTCAATCAGTCCTTACTGGACAGGCGGGACTTTCGTGACCAGCTGACAAAACTAGTTCAGCGGGCGTTAATTGGGCGAGTCATTGGGAATAAGTGGTGGGTTAACCTTAAGGACTCCATTAGGTCTTTTGCCACCAAATATAGCCAGCGGCTCAAACTAGATAAGGCTGCGGAGGCAAAGACACTTAGTGCTAATTTCGCCCGGGCGGAGGCTGGTGGGGATCCCCTCGAGATAGCCTTAGCCAGGGAGGCCCTGAGGCGCACGACTAGCGAGCGCTATATGGGTCAGGTTATTAGAGCTAAGTTAAGCAAGATGTCTTCCGAAGCTGTGAACATGGGCGCAGAACTGCGCAAGGAAGAAATTCGTCGGGCCGGCGATCGGTACATTCGAGAAGGTGCGCGACCCGGAGGGACATCTCCTTAGGTCCACCGACGACATGTGCGAGGCGTTCCGGCAGCATTTCGAACACCGGTTTACCAAGGAGCCTGGTCTCCGTGACGAGGAGTTTCGCAGCTATTTGGCTGACTTTCCCCGGCTTTTGCCGGCTGAAGCGGCTAGCTGCGAAGGGGAGATTACGGAGGACGAAGTCTACGCGGCTTTGAAGAAGACCGGCAGTGGCAAGTCGCCAGGTTTGGATGGTTTGCCCTATGAATTGTACTTGAGGATGTCGCACCTTTTTGTCCCGCTCTTGACTGTCGTGTTCAACCACTGGTTTCGGCAGGGGTCCATCCCCGGTCGGATCACCAGGGGCGTGATCACGCTGTTGGGAAAAGGCAAGAAGGTTGGGCGGGGAGTTAGATGATTACAGGCCCATAACTCTGCTAAACTCAGAGTTAAAGATTTTGGCCAAGATCCTGACGAATCGCTTGCAGCTAGTTGCCGAGTCTCTGTTGGAACCGGATCAGACTTGTTCTGTGAAGGGACGAACAATTCAGAGCAACCTGCACTTGATCCGCACGATCGTAGAGGGTGTAGAAGACGACGAAGAGGCCGCGCTGATCAATTTGGATCAGTCCAAGGCATTTGATAGGATTGACCATGGCTACCTGGCTGCTGTCCTGCAGGCCGCCGGATTCAAACCCGACTTCAGCCGCTGGATTAGCCTTCTGTATCGCTCCCCCAAGGCTGTGGTACAGGTGAACGGGAAGCTGTCGAGCGCTTTCGCGCTGTCTAGGTCGGTCCGACAGGGTTGTCCACTGTCGCCTCTCCTTTACGTCCTGGCGTTGGAGCCTCTCCTTCGCCGGCTAAGGGACGAGACGTGCAGTCCGGTCCTGCGTGGAATTGCTGTCCCTGGTGGAGCTCGAGCCAGGGTTTCCGCGTACGCCGATGACGTAACGACCTTTGTGTCCTCCCGCAGGGACATAAGGGCGGTACAGAAGGCGCTTGAACGGTACGAACAGGTAACAGGGGCCAGAATTAACCGCGACAAGTCGTCCGGCTTGCGGTTAGGTGCCTGGAAGGGTGTTTCCCTCCCGGGGCCCTTCGACTGGACGGACGGGCCGGTCAAGCTCCTCGGAGTTTGGTTCGGTCCGGACTTACAGTTGGAGAAAAACTGGTCAGAAGTACAGGCAAAGGTCGGCGCGTCGGTCGAGATTTGGCGTCGACGGAGTCTCTCCGTGAAGGGTCTGGCGGAGGTGTGTAATACATACCTCTTTCCCAGAATCCTTTACCGGCTGTCTGTACTTCCCCTTTGTGACGATCATGAGAAGGCGCTCGAGCGTTTGCTATTCTCCTGTCTGTGGAGAGGACGCAAACACATGGTCGACAAAGGAGTCTGTTGCCTCCGTCCGTGTCAAGGGGGTCTGGGGATGCCACACTTGAGGAGCCACGTGCTCGCTTCGAGGTTGGCATTCCTCAGGCGCGCGTTGGAGGAAGATCGGTTGCTTGCGGGGGTAGTGAGGGACATGTTCCCTAGCCTCACTATCACTCCCCCGCTCCTAAGGACTAGCAATAGGCCTTGGGGGCGGCCGAAATTCCTGCTCGAATGTCTGACGGCCCTTCGGGCCATTCCATGGTCCAGTGACCTTTCACGGCCTAGGAGAATCTTCTATCGGGGATTAGTGGAGGGCGCCGTGAAGGATGAACTGTGGAGTAAGCTCGGCATGTCGAGAGAGGAGTATCGCTCTCATTGGTCTTGGGCGCCAGGTGCGGATTGGCTCAACAACTCTGAGTTTTCTCTGACCTGGCGATTGGCTCGGAATGGTTTGTCTCTCAACGACAAGCGTTTCGCAATGGGCCTGGCGGATTTGCCAGATTGTGAACGTTGCGTCCTTGGAATTAAGGAGACGTCTGCGCACGCCTTCTTCCATTGTTCGCGCGTTCGCCCGTTGTGGGCGCGTGTCGGCGAGTTGACTGCTCGTATCGCGCCGCGGGAGCTTGTGCTCATTGATCGCGCATACGCTGTGGACAATGTGTCGCCCCCGTACTCTGGAGTGAAGCGGATGGTGTTTCTGTCGCTACTGGCCACGGCTAGAATGGTGATTTGGATGACGCGTCTGGAGGAAGTCTTGCGGGGCGGTCGTCTTTCGGATCAGGATCTAATCCGATATTTTGAGCACCAGCTCAAAATGAAGATTAGAACTGAACGGAAAACGGCTGCACCCGACAGAGTTCAGCGAAAGGTGGGTATATGCGGCGAGCCTGGTTCGCGTGACCGGGGCTAGCCTTGATTTTCTCTTTTAGATCTGCTAGTTGCATCGGGGTGGATTCCTTTGGAACCCCTCCCGTGGTTAAGGTAAGAAGTCTTTTTGTGCCTAGTTAATGTGAGTGAATGTGTTTGTCCTGGCCTGTTCCCGGCTCCATTGCTTTTGTTATGATCCAGTTCGAGATTCCCATTGTCCAAGTATTATTTTGTCCCGGTTTCACTCTCGGCTGGGTCAGCCTTATACATTCTCCAGTCCAATTTATTTTTGCCCCCTGCTTCTCCATTCCCCTTAGAAAGAGAGCTGCTTGATTTTGTCCCTTTTTTAAGGCAGAATACAGTGGCCTCTTTAATTATGTGGGTGTGTTTGGGTCTTACTAACATTGTGTATATATATTCATTTGAAATTGTTTTTTGTTTTGGGGTTTTTTGTTTCTTCATTCCCCCTTCCCATCATGTCATTTCATGAATAAAGTTTTAAATTTATTTTTGTACACTATTGTAAATATTGTAAATAAACAAATTTTTATGTACATTTGGGGCGTTTTTAGGGCCCTGGTATGTTACTGCGGTATTTTGGTGCTTGATAGGTATGAGTGTTGATGGACAAATTTTTATGGTGAATGAGAAAATTGTAACGTATGTATGGGTCGTGAATCTGATTAGCTAGGTATAAGATAGTTACGGAAGACCAACCCAAGTTTTTATTCCCCCTCCCATTTGTTGGCCTTGTGCCAGAATTTTGTACTTTTGGCAAAATAAATAAGTACCATCCATTTTCTACCCGGCTTTTGTTGTTGTGTGGTTTAGGGTAAAAGAACAAAGGATAACATTTGTTCCTCCGTGATATCTGTTAGTTCTTTGCTTCTTGGATTTGCACCAACTTGGCCAGGTTTATAGCTCGGGCCCGGCGTAAAGTAGCGTCTAACAACGCGAAACACCGGGAAGCAGTGATCCGGTGTTCGGCCACTTTGTGGCAATGGCCACAGATGGGCCGATGGAAAGCGTTCCTCCCACCACGGCGTCGGTGGGAGGAAAGGAGGGGATTGGGCTCTACCGCCTCGGGATAATCCCCCTTCTACAGTACCAGCAGTGACACTAGCAGCAGCTCCAGCATCCCCCTTACCTTCGACCTCTGGGTGGAAGGGAGGCAAAAAAATGTCGCTAAAAGGGGAGGATTATTACGAGAAGATTGCTAAGGACTACGCGGATTACATTAAAGGAACAGAGCTCGTTTCGGTGCCGGATCAGTTGGCTCAAATAGAAGCGAGAGTCATCACTCTGTACACTAAGGACCCGAAGACAAAGAAGTTGGTCGGCGTTCCTCGGGATACACTCGAGGAGGGGCTACAAGCCCTAAAAATTAGAGCGTTGGCCGTGGCGAGGAGAGGCAATGCCATGTGGGACGTCCTGCTTGGCTCCGTACAAGAAGCTAGAAACCTAATTGGTGTGGTCTTGGAGACCAAAACTCTCCTGATCAATACGGAGTACATAGGTACTAGAAAAGTTAAGGTCACCCTGCATGGCGTCCCCATGGACATTGCCGAGGATCATGTTGGCGCCTTCTTCGTGCAATATGGAAGAGTGGCCGAAGTCTCCTCGCTGCGGTCCAAGGCCGGTTTTCTCACGGGCGACATGACCCTGCAGGTGACCCTGAATAAGGAGAATATCGCCAAAATTCCCAACATCCTCACCTGCAGGGGTCGTTCGATTTTTATAATCGTAGAAGGCAGAAAGCCTTGCTGTTGGGTCTGTGGGGCGGCGGAGCATGTCGCAAAGATCTGTCCATCTAAGAATCCCCCCCAAAGGCCCAACCAGCCAAGCAGCAGCAGCCAGCTAAGGAAGCAGTGAAGACAGCCTCTCCTACACCAGTACCAGCAGCCAGCAAGGAGGGCGATTGGCAGGTGGTGGCGAGGAAAAAGGCGAAAACGCCTTCTCCGGCCAAGGGGCCGGCGAAGGTGCCACCGCCTGTCAAATCACCCCCAAAACAAAAGGAGACTACCTCAAAAAATACGCCCGCCAAACAGGAGAGGGAAAGGGTTTCCTCCCCCAAAAAGGACGAACCGATGGAGGTAGGGAGAGCGTCGTCTTTGAAGCGCGGGAGAGAGGAAGAAGAGGAGCAGCAGGACAAGCTAAAAAGCAGAAGAAGGGGCAGGAGCTCCGAAAGAAGCAATCATGGGAACAAGTGCGCATCATTGCCGGTTTCCCCGGTCAGACACACATATGCCGACAAGGCAAGAAGCCTACCATCTTCCCCGCGCAAAGCTTCCCAGTCCCCAACCTTCAATTTGATCCCCTTGAAAAAACAGACTTCTGCAACACCCACTCCCTCCCCCTTCTCCTATTCCCACTCCCTCACGGGCAAAAAAGAAGAAAGCCCTCCCCCAAGGCGACGCTTTGTGTAAAGTAGATGAGGACATTGTGGAGGAGTGGTCTTCGCAGAGGCGAAAACTGCTGAAGCCACTCCTCAAACTGACTACAGTAAAAGAAATGTCCACGGAAGACCCAACAAACTTTCCCCAGGCCCCAGGAGTCATTACCCTCGTAAGAAATACCGGGGGTAACCTGAGGGTCTGGGACCATATAGAAGACGCCAAGAAGCAATACCCTAAATTGAGGATGGCAACAATGCATACACCTGAGCTCAAAAAAATGGGCAAAAATTGTTCGGGGAGGTTCCCGGTTATCCTCCACCCCTGCTTATATAGGGTGGTAAAGCTAACCTACCCCACGGACGTCGGCGGTATTGTCCTAGACGGACGGATTACGTCCGATATAGGTACAGGGTCCCTAGGACAGTCCGTCGGGGTCCCATCCACCAGAGATTTTTTCCCCGTATGTGACTAGTGCCTTTGTTGCATGTTCTTTGTTTTTCTTTTTCAGAACTAAAAGATGTCTATTAAGATAGCCAGCTTGAATGCGAAGGGCCTGAGGGATCGGGGTAAGGCGGCTCGCCTGCTTCGTGACCTCTTGTCCTTCGGCGTGGATGTGGCCGCGATCCAAGAGACTCACTTTGTTTGCGAAGTCGACTCTTGTGTGCTGTCTAACGACTTTGTCGTCTATTCAGCATATGGGAGCCGGCAAGCCAGAGGTGTTTCTTTGCTGGTCAAGCGTACCCTGGACGCGAAGGTTGACCTTGTCCATGTCGGTGCCGAGGGCCGGCTGATCGTGGCCGATATTGCAGTGAAAAGCAAATTGTTCCGGCTGATTGTGGTTTATGCGCCCAATAAGCAAGGTGAGCGTGTCTCTTTCTTTCGGCTGTTGGAGCCCTTTATGGTGCATTCAACACGGCTAATCTTAGTTGGGGACTGGAATGCCATCCTAACCCCCAAATGGGATAGAGGGAGGGGCGCTAGCGGGAGGAATGATGATCGTAGCCTGGTTGATCTGATCGACGAATTTGGTCTCGTCGATAGATACCGGGTCGATCATCCGGATGGGAGTATGTGGACGTGGGCGCTTAATTGGCCTTCTACCCGGGTATCTGCGTACCTGGATAGGATGTTAGTGAGAGTGGCCGACATAGACTTCTTAGAATGTCCAACGTTCCACTGGCTAGGCTACACGGACCACAAACTCGTTTGTGCCCGTGTGGTGTTAGACTTTAGGCCTAGGTTGGCTGGTTATTGGAAGTTCAATCAGTCCTTACTGGACAGGCGGGACTTTCGTGACCAGCTGACAAAACTAGTTCAGCGGGCGTTAATTGGGCGAGTCATTGGGAATAAGTGGTGGGTTAACCTTAAGGACTCCATTAGGTCTTTTGCCACCAAATATAGCCAGCGGCTCAAACTAGATAAGGCTGCGGAGGCAAAGACACTTAGTGCTAATTTCGCCCGGGCGGAGGCTGGTGGGGATCCCCTCGAGATAGCCTTAGCCAGGGAGGCCCCTGAAGGCGCACGACTAGCGAGCGCTATATGGGTCAGGTTATTAGAGCTAAGTTAAGCAAGATGTCTTCCGAAGCTGTGAACATGGGCGCAGAACTGCGCAAGGAAGAAATTCGTCGGGCCGGCGATCGGTACATTCGAGAGGTGCGCGACCCGGAGGGACATCTCCTTAGGTCCACCGACGACATGTGCGAGGCGTTCCGGCAGCATTTCGAACACCGGTTTACCAAGGAGCCTGGTCTCCGTGACGAGGAGTTTCGCAGCTATTTGGCTGACTTTCCCCGGCTTTTGCCGGCTGAAGCGGCTAGCTGCGAAGGGGAGATTACGGAGGACGAAGTCTACGCGGCTTTGAAGAAGACCGGCAGTGGCAAGTCGCCAGGTTTGGATGGTTTGCCCTATGAATTGTACTTGAGGATGTCGCACCTTTTTGTCCCGCTCTTGACTGTCGTGTTCAACCACTGGTTTCGGCAGGGGTCCATCCCCGGTCGGATCACCAGGGGCGTGATCACGCTGTTGGGAAAAGGCAAGAAGGTTGGGCGGGGATTAGATGATTACAGGCCCATAACTCTGCTAAACACAGAGTTAAAGATTTTGGCCAAGATCCTGACGAATCGCTTGCAGCTAGTTGCCGAGTCTCTGTTGGAACCGGATCAGACTTGTTCTGTGAAGGGACGAACAATTCAGAGCAACCTGCACTTGATTCGCACGATCGTAGAGGGTGTAGAAGACGACGAAGAGGCCGCGCTGATCAATTTGGATCAGTCCAAGGCATTTGATAGGATTGACCATGGCTACCTGGCCGCTGTCCTGCAGGCCGCCGGATTCAAACCCGACTTCAGCCGCTGGATTAGCCTTCTGTATCGCTCCCCCAAGGCTGTGGTACAGGTGAACGGGAAGCTGTCGAGCGCTTTCGCGCTGTCTAGGTCGGTCCGACAGGGTTGTCCACTGTCGCCTCTCCTTTACGTCCTGGCGTTGGAGCCCCTCTCTTCGCCGGCTAAGGGACGAGACGTGCAGTCCGGTCCTGCGTGGAATTGCTGTCCCTGGTGGAGCTCGAGCCAGGGTTTCCGCGTACGCCGATGACGTAACGACCTTTGTGTCCTCCCGCAGGGACATAAGGGCGGTACAGAAGGCGCTTGAACGGTACGAACAGGTAACAGGGGCCAGAATTAACCGCGACAAGTCGTCCGGCTTGCGGTTAGGTGCCTGGAAGGGTGTTTCCCTCCCGGGGCCCTTCGACTGGACGGACGGGCCGGTCAAGCTCCTCGGAGTTTGGTTCGGTCCGGACTTACAGTTGGAGAAAAACTGGTTAGAAGTACAGGCAAAGGTCGGCGCGTCGGTCGAGATTTGGCGTCGACGGAGTCTCTCCGTGAAGGGTCTGGCGGAGGTGTGTAATACATACCTCTTTCCCAGAATGCTTTACCGGCTGTCTGTACTTCCCCTTTGTGACGATCATGAGAAGGCGCTCGAGCGTTTGCTATTCTCCTGTCTTTGGAGAGGACGCAAACACATGGTCGACAAAGGAGTCTGTTGCCTCCGTCCGTGTCAAGGGGGTCTGGGGATGCCACACTTGAGGAGCCACGTGCTCGCTTCGAGGTTGGCATTCCTCAGGCGCGCGTTGGAGGAAGATCGGTTGCTTGCGGGGGTAGTGAGGGACATGTTCCCTAGCCTCACTATCACTCCCCCGCTCCTAAGGACTAGCAATAGGCCTTGGGGGCGCCGAAATTCCTGCTCGAATGTCTGACGGCCCTTCGGGCCATTCCATGGTCCAGTGACCTTTCACGGCCTAGGAGAATCTTCTATCGGGGATTAGTGGAGGGCGCCGTGAAGGATGAACTGTGGAGTAAGCTCGGCATGTCGAGAGAGGAGTATCGCTCTCATTGGTCTTGGGCGCCAGGTGCGGATTGGCTCAACAACTCTGAGTTTTCTCTGACCTGGCGATTGGCTCGGAATGGTTTGTCTCTCAACGACAAGCGTTTCGCAATGGGCCTGGCGGATTTGCCAGATTGTGAACGTTGCGTCCTTGGAATTAAGGAGACGTCTGCGCACGCCTTCTTCCATTGTTCGCGCGTTCGCCCGTTGTGGGCGCGTGTTGGCGAGTTGACTGCTCGTATCGCGCCGCGGGAGCTTGTGCTCATTGATCGCGCATACGCTGTGGACAATGTGTCGCCCCCGTACTCTGGAGTGAAGCGGATGGTGTTTCTGTCGCTACTGGCCACGGCTAGAATGGTGATTTGGATGACGCGTCTGGAGGAAGTCTTGCGGGGCGGGCGTCTTTCGGATCAGGATCTAATCCGATATTTTGAGCACCAGCTCAAAATTAAGATTAGAACTGAACGAAAACGGCTGCACCCGACAGAGTTCAGCGAAAGGTGGGTATATGCGGCGAGCCTGGTTCGCGTGACCGGGGCTAGCCTTGATTTTCTCTTTTAGATCTGCTAGTTGCATCGGGGTGGATTCCTTTGGAACCCCGCCCGTGGTTAAGGTAGAAGTCTTTTTTGTGCCTAGTTAATGTGAGTGAATGTGTTTGTCCTGGCCTGTTCCCGGCTTCATTGCTTTTGTTATGATCCAGTTCGAGATTCCCATTGTCCAAGTATTATTTTGTCCCGTTTTCACTCTCGGCTGGGTCAGCCTTATACATTCTCCAGTCCAATTTATTTTTGCCCCCTGCTTATCCATTCCCCTTAGAAAGAGAGCTGCTTGATTTTGTCCTTTTTTAAGGCAGAATACAGTGGCCTCTTTAATTATGTGGGTGTGTTTGGGTCTTACTAACATTGTGTATATATATTCATTTGAAATTGTTTTTGTTTTGGGGACTTTTGTTTCTTCATTCCCCCTTCCCATCATGTCATTTCATGAATAAAGTTTTAAATTTATTTTTGTACATTATTGTATATATTGTAAAAATCAGAAATTTTTATGTACATTTGGGGGTGTTTTTAGGTCCCCGGTATGATTTTGCGGTATTTTGGTGCTTGATAGGTATGAGTGTTGATGGACAAATTTTTATGGTGAATGAGAAAATTGTAACGTATGTATGGGTCGTGAATCGGATTAGCTAGGTATAAGATAGTTACTGAAGACCATCCCAAGTTTTTGTTCCCCCTCCCATTTGTTGGCCTTGTGCCAGAATTTGTAATTTATTGCAAATAAATAATTACCATCCATTTTCTACCCGGCTTTTTTGTTGTGTAGTGAATGGTAATAAGAGCAAGGTTTGACATTTGTTCCGCAGTGATATTTGTTAGTTCCTTGTTTCTTGACAATCTGGTTTTCCAGCCCGAGTTTATAGCTCGGGCCACGGTAAAGCTAGTTGCTTTCTCGCGCGAAACACCGGAAAAACAGTTG